>PVJN01035048.1:0-22351 GCA_004026805.1 Lasiurus borealis
GATCTCACTCATTGGTGGACAATAAAGAACATTATAAACTGATGTACAAAAGGATAGATACAGAGGCAGTAAAGCCTCAAACAGACTGAAATTATAGCAGGAAGATTAAAGTTAGGTGGGGTAGATGGGAGATCAATCAAGGGACTTGTATGCATGCATATAAGCATAACCAATGAACACAGACACTGGGGGGGTTGGTTTATGCCTGGGAGGGGGGGAGCATGGGGAGACATGTATAAAAAATTAATTAAAAAAAAAAGAATAGAAAAAATATTGACAATAAAAAAAAAAAAAGAAACATCGATGAGAGAGAGACATCAATCAGCCGCCTTCTGCACACCCTCTAAGGGGATGTGCCCGAAACCAGGATACATGCCCTTGACCGGAATCAAACCTGGGACCTTTCAGTCCGCAGGCTGGCGCTCTATCCACTGAGCCAAACCGGTTTCGGCTTGTGTGTGTTTTTATTGATTTCAGAGAAGAAGGGAGAGGGAGAGAGAAATAGAAACATCAATAATGAGAATCATTGATCAGCTGTCTCTTGTATACCGCCTACTGGAGATTGAGCCTAAAGTCAAACCGTGACCTCCTGGTTGATGCTCAACCTCTGAGCCACACCAGCCAGGCAATACTTGACTATTTTTTATCTTGTCTAAAAATAACCATTGCATGTGGATGTTGTATGGATCCTGATTCCAACAAATTAAAATAATGAGACAATTAGAAATTGAAATATTGATTGGTATGGAATGATACTAAGAAATCATTGTTAATTTGATTAGGTGTGATAATGATATTGTCATTATATATTTTTAAATAGTCCTTGTATTTTAGAGGCAAAAGCTGAGGTATTTGTAAATGGAGAAATATGATACCTGGGAGGAGTAGACGGGGAAACATGAAACAAGACTGGCCAGGAACCTGGCTGGTGTTGCTGAGTTGTTGAGTGTTGACCTATGAACCAGGAGGTTCTGATTCAATTCCTGATCAGGGTGCATGCCTGGTTTGCAGGCTCGGTCCCCAGTGGAGGATATGTAGGAGGAAGCTCATTGATGATTCTCTCATCATTGATGTTTCTATCTCTCTCTCCCTCTCCCTTCCTCTCTGAAATCAATAAAAATATATTTTTTTAAAAATGATTCACCAGGAATTGATAATGATGAAAGCTGAGTGATGGGCACACAAGGATTCATTATATAAAAATGCTTTGTGTATTATTTAACATCCTATAATGAAAAGTTTCTAAACTATTGAAATATTGAGTTTTTCTATCCACAAACATGACTTGGCTGTTTTTCATTTACATTTTCTTCTATCTTGTAATAAAGTTTTATATACTTGTCCTCATGAGGTCCTGCACATCTTTGGCTGATCCAACAAACTTGCTAAAACTCTGTTACTAGTTCTCACAACACTAATAATTTTTCTCTGGAATCTCTTGGATTTTCTATGTTGGCCATCAGATCATGTGTCAAAAAAATAAAAGAATGAAAATTTTGTTTTGCCTGTCCAATACTCATAATTTCCATTTCTTTGTCTTATTATATACACTGCTGGATAGAACCTCCAGAATAACATCAAATACAAATAGTAATGGATGTATCTACATCTTGTTACTGACTTGAATATAATGATGGTTTTTGGCCGAAACCAGTTTGGCTCAGTGGATAGAGCATTGGCCTGAAGACTGAAAGGTCCCAGGTTTGATTCCAGTCAAGGGCATGTACCTTGGTTGCGGGCACATCCCCAGTAGGGGGCATGCAGGAGGCAGCTGATCTATGTTTCTCTCATCTGTTTCTAACTCTCTATCCTCTCCCTTCCTCTCTGTAAAAAAATTAATAAAATATATATATATTTTAAAAATCAATAAAATATATTTTTAAAAAAATGATGGTTTTTGTAGGTTTATTCATTCATTCCACAAATATTATTTGAGCACCTATGATACGCCAGGCACCATACCATGCACTTAGGATACAACAGTGAAGGTCCCTGCCCCCAAAACCTTGTATCCTAGTAGGCAGAGGGAGAACCTGAATGTAATCAATGAGTAAATCTACAGTCTAAGTGAGAAGGCGATTAGTAACATGCAGAAAAAAAAAATACAGTAGGTTAAAGAGGATTCAGAGTGTTACTGTGGAGATAAGTACAATTTTAAAGAAGGTAATGGAGTCGATCAAGCGGTGCTGAGAAAATAATATTGGAGCAAAGACTTCTAGGTGGAAAGGAGTATGAATTTCCTGGGAAGAATTATGCAGGCACAGGGCTCAGTCGGTCTATGGCCCTGCAGCACTAAAGTCCTTGGCTGTTTGAAGATGAGAAAGGAGGCAAGTGAGGCAGGAGTGGCTGGGCAGGCTGAGGGGGAAAGAGGTGAGATGACAGAGGAAATCGATGAGGATGGGAGCTGATAGCCGAGGCATTGACTCCATTCTTGGATCTCCTCCCATTTTTAAAATTTCATTTTAAGAAATCGCATTTTCTATAGCATCCTGACTTCAACAATACTTAGACCCTCTGAAGACCTTCAATCCATGAATACTGTCCCCTTCTATTGTTCCTCACCTCCTTAGACTCCCCTTAGCCTTTTTTCCCCAGCTTAAATTCCATGGTCAACTGTCTCAAACACTGCCCTGAACATATGCTCCCTTCTCCTGTCACCTTATTTTCTTATTTTTCTTGCTTGGCAAAACCACCACTGGGGGTAACTCCAGCTTCCTTCCCGCTCTTCATTTGCACCCGAGAGTTGCACTTGGCTGGAAAAAAGCAAGTGACCACACTGACTGGTGTGGATTTAATTAATTATCACAATTTTGAATGGGTGCTTACTGTCACTGGGCAATCATACTTTAATTCCATAGTTGTTTTTTCTCCCACTTTTCTCCCCTCAAAACTCCAACACTTTCCTCCCCTTCCTCACTCTTAGCTGATGAAATCTTACTACTTCGTTGAGAAAATTTAACCCATCACAATAAAATTTCCACCTGCTCCCTGAGACACATTCATTCACAAGCTTGCATTAGTACCTGTATACTATCACCTTTCTTGCAGGTGCTGGTACCTAAAGTCAATCCCTCCATCTCTGAACTCTCGAGATCTATTTTTCTTTGTGCCTGCTCAAGTTCATATTTCCAAGAACGCTCTTTGACCTGTCATCAATTTTCCCCTCTTGGCCTAGCTGGTTCAGTGGATAGTATGTCAGCCAGTGGATGAAGGACCCCAGATTTGATTATGGTCAAAGGCACATGCCAGGGTTTCAGGCTCTGCCCCCAGTGTGGGACATGCAGGAGGCAGCTGATCAATGATTCTCTTTCATAATTGATGTTTCTATCTTTCCTTCACTCTGCCTTCCTCTCTGAAATCAATAAAAAATGAACAAATTTCTCCATCTCTATTAGATTATTCCCTTCTGCATATAAAAATGCTCTAATTTCTCCCATTTCAAAAAGAAAAAATATTTTTCTTGACCCCATTACCTGTTAGTTACCACCCACATCTCAGCTCCATTTTGGTGAAAACTCCTTTTAAGAATTGTCCCTCCCAACCAGTGTAGCTCAGTGGTTGAGCATTGACCTATGAACCAGGAAGTCACAGTTCAATTCACGGTCAAGGCACATGCCCCAGTTGCAGGCTCGGTCCCCAGTGGAGGGTGTGTAGGAGGCAGCTCATCAATGATTCTTTCATCATTGATGTTTCTAACTCTCTTGCTTCCTCTCTGAAATCAATAAAAATATATTAAAAAAAAATTGTCCGTACGTGTAGTCTCCTATTACTGTCCTCCAATTTTCTTTTTTAAAAATTCTATTTATCTATTCCCCTTTCTATGCAATTGTCATGTGTGTTTTTAAAAAATATATTTTTATTGATTTCAGAGAGGAAGGGAGAGGGAGAGAGAGAGAAACATCAATGATGAGAGAGAACCATTGATCAACTGTCTCTTGCACGCACCCTACTGAGGATCAAGCCCACAACTTGAGCAAGTGCTCTTGACTGGAATCGAATCCAGGACTCTTCAGTCCACAGGTCAAAGTTCTATCCACTGAACCAAACCAGCTAGTGCTGTTAGGTTTTTTTATTCAACATGCATGAATAGACCTCACCTAAGAATGTTATTGTTATTTAAATAGTCTTTGCTTTTATAGTGAATTATAGGAAGAAATAAGATCTTTTATGTTTGCCCTTTTACTTATTTTTTTCAGCTTTTTATTTCTTCTTGTAGATCTAGGTTCCTATTGAAATCATTTTCTATAAGACCAAAGGATATCCTTTAGTAATTCTTAACATTGCAGGTCTATTAGCAACAAATTCTCTTAGCTTTTGTTTTATTTTATTTTTTTCTACCTCTATATGATTCTATTCTCTTTCTAGGATTCCATTTCTATGGATGTCCAATTGCTTGATATTGTTTCTGAAGCTTTGTTCATTTTTCTCCAATCTTTTTTCTCTCCATTCTCCAGAGTTTACTGATTCTTCTGCCATATCCAATCTACTGGTAAAGCCATCCAGTGATTTTTGCTCACTTCAGTTATTTTATTTTTTCAGTTCTAAAACTTTCATTTAGTTTTCTTTTAGATTTTCAATTTCTCTGCTAAAATTCGCTATTGGTTCACTCTCAAAGTCCAACTTTTCTTTTAATTAATTGAACTAACTTTTCTTTAAAAATATATGCATAATAGCTGCTTTACAGTATTTGTGTGCTAAGTTCAATATCTGGGCCATCTTTTGTTCAGTTCCTATTGACTACTTCTTTTCTTGACTTTGGATCATGCTTTCTTTTTTGTGTGTGCATGTCAAGTGATTTTTGATTGAAGAATAGATATTGTTATTAACACATTGAAGAGATAATGGGTTCTGCTATTTTGTCCCGAAAAGTATTGATTCTTATTCTAACAGACAGTTCTACTACTGGCTGATCATTTTGCATTTCAAAGGCTTGTTTGCTCTAGAAACTCAGGGTTTTCTCTAGCCCCTCTGACTTGGCAGGATTCATACTCTGCCTCTTTTGTGGATCTTTTTGTGTTTTAGTGTTGGACTTTGTTAGAATGAGTCTGGAATATGATCTTATTCTAGAAAAGAGTTTGGTAAACTACAACCTGTAGGCTGAATTCTCCCATCTTCACCTGTGTTTTGTAAATTAAGTTTTATTAGAACACAATCATATCCATTCCTTATGCAATTTCTATGGCTGCTTTCACACCACAACTGCACAGATGAAGACTTGGGGCAGCGATAAGATAATCCACAATGCTGAAAATGTTTATTGTGGCCTCCCTTTCAGAAGAACTTTGCTGACACTTGCTCTAAGGCATGGTTCTAACTGCTAAGGTCTATGTCTGAGCTGGATGCCAGGAGTCTTGATGAGATGTTAACGTAGTCTCTCTACTCAAGCAGGACCAGAACTCCAATACTGCCAGCACTGCGCTTCTTCCAGCGCTGCTGGACCCTCCTGTTAAGCCTGGGGGTAGTTGCACCCTGCACATGTACAGCCTGGCTCCCAATCATGGACTCATTGGAAACTATCCCCTCCCCAAGATTAATGAGGTCCCCTCTCCCTTCAGAGCTTCCTCTTCTCTGATTTTAGCCTCACTCCACAGATTTCAGCAACTTGAGATCTGCTGAGTCCTAATTTCAATTTCCTCATTTTAGAGTGGCCACTATGCTTTTTAAGAATCCAGCTCTTTGATTGGATTGAGAAATGGTCCTGAGGCAGAGAGCCTGGCAACTGTGGAGCTCACTCATGAATTTCCCTTCGCTTAGGGAACATGGTCTTGCACTGCCTGATGTACAATACCTAGAAACAGTTGCCTCATATATTTCTCTAGTTTTACAGTCAGTTATGTTTGTGGAGCTAGTCAATACACACTTATTTAATCATGCAGCAAGCCAAAGCTCCACACTTTTTATTAAACCCATTCCAGATAGGCTTTCACACTTACTGTTCCACTGAAAAGTGCTTTTATCAAGGACATCAATGACCTCAAAGTTGCCAAATGTAATAGTTAATCCTCAGTTCTTATCTTTCTTGGTCTCTTAACAGCATCAGACCTGGCTAATGACTCCCTCTTTCTTTATCCACTTTCTTTACTTAGTTCTTAGGACATACATACTTTTCTTCCTAGCTTTACTATTCTCTCCTTCTCAGTCTCCTTGGCTGGTTCCTCCTCTTCTTAGTTCTTGATGGAATGTTAGAGGGCTCAGTCCTTTCCCTTGGATATCTTCTCTATCTTTACTTATTCTTGGTAGTTTAGTCTGATCTCATGGCTTTAAATACCATCTAAATGCCCATGACTTCTAAATTATATTTCTATCTCTGACTTCTCCCCTGAACTCTAGATAGAGATAAAATAGATACCTCAAAATTAACGAAGTCCAACACTAACCTCTTGATATTCCTCACAATACCTGTTTCAAGGAATGTCTTTTAAAATAAATATATACTTTAAAAATATATATTTTATTGATTTTTTACAGAAAGGAAGGGAGAGGGATAGAAAGTCAAAAAAATCGATGAGAGAGAGACATTGATCAGTCGCCTCCTGCACACCCCACACTGAAGATGTGCCCACAAGCAAGGTACATGCCCTTGACCAGAATGGAACCTGGGACCTTTCAGTCCACAGGCCGATGCTCTATCCACTGAACCAAACCGGTCTCAGCTGTCTTTTCACTCTTGGTTGATCACAACTCCGTTTTTCCAGTTACTTATGCAACAACAACAAAAAGTAGAGTCATTTTTTTTATTCATTGATTTAATTTAATAAATCTTTATTGTTCAGATTATTACAATTATTCCTTTTTTTCCCCTGATAGATCCCCTCTACCTGGCTCCCACCCTCCCCTCTGCCCTTACCTCACCCACCCATTGTCCTCATCCATAAGTGTATGATTTTTGTCCAGTCTCTCCCTGCACCCCCCTGCTGACGGGCACCTAGACTGTTTCCAAATTGTAGCTATTGTAAATTGTGCTGCTATGAACATAGGGGTGCATAAATCCTTTCTGATTGGTGTTTGTAATTTCTTAGGATATATTCCTAAGAGTGGGATTGCTGGGTCATCAGATTTTTCATTCACTTGATTTTTAGATTCACTTGTTGATAGATATGTATTTATTGTTCATAATTTTTATCTTTACTTTTTTCTTCTTCCTCTTCTCAAAGAGTACCTTTCAGCATTTCATATAATACTGGTTTAGTGTTAATGAACTCCTTTAGCTTTTTCTTATCTGTGAAGCTCTTTAATTTTCTTATCTGTGAAGCTCTTTATCTGCCCTTCAATTCTGAATGATAGCTTTGCTGGATAGAGTATTCTTGGTTGTAGGTTCTTTCTATTCATCACTTGGAATATTTCTTGCCACTCCCATCTGGCCTGCATAGTTTCTGTTGAGAAATCAGCTGACAATCGTATGGGTGCTCCCTTGTAGGTAATTAATTGTTTTTCTCTTGCTGCTTTTAATATTCTCTCTTTGGCTTTTGCTCTTGGCATTTTAATTATGATGTGTCTTGGTCCTCTTTGGATTACTTATGTTTGAGGTTCTGTGCACTTCCTGGACTTGTAAGTCTATTTCTTTCACCAGGTGTGGGAAGTTTTCATTCATTATTTCTTAAAATAGGCATTCAGTATCTTGCTCTCTCTCTTCTTCTGGCATTCCCATAGTTCTGATATTGGTATGCTTGAAGTTGTCCCAGAGGCTCTTAACACTATCTTCACATTTTTGGATTCTTTTTTCTTTTCCAGTTGAGTGTTTTTGCTTCTTTATATTTCAAATCTTTGACTTGATTCTGTGTTCCTCTAGTCTGCTGTTAGTTCTCTGTATAATATTTTTTATTTAAGTCAGTGTATGTTTAATTTCTAGTTGGTCCTTTTTCATCTCCTCTTGGGTCTTGCTTACTTTATCGATCTTTTCTAGGAAATTCTTGAAAAACCTTATAACCATGGTTTTGAACTCTATATCCAGTTGTTTGTTTTTCTCTATTTCTTTCATTTATGATCTGTTTCTTTGTCTCCACATGTTTGTTGCTTCCCTGTGTTGGTAGAGTAGCTTTGTGTGCTAGGTGTCCTATAGGGCCCAGTAGATTTGCCTCCCCAGTTAGCTGAGGTGGACTCTCTTTGTGCAGCCCTTTGTGGACTGTGAGTACAGCCTTGTTGTAGTTAAGTCTTGATTGTTGTTGGTATCACTGGGGGAATTGACCTCCAAGCCAATTGGTTGTGAGGATCAGCTGTGTCTATGTCGGGAGAACTTCTTTGTTGGAGTCAGCCTTATGAGACTAGACTTGCAAAATTGCAAAAGCTTCAGTGCTCTGCTTGGATGGGGAAAAGTCTCAGGACTGAGCAGATAGCCTTGGCTTCCTTTCAGCCCTGTCCTATGCGGCCCCTGGGTCTCAATGTCCCTTGGTAATCACTGCAGCCCTCTCTGCACACACTTGTGCACTCGTGCTTGCACACCTCCAGACCTCTGCCTTTCTGGCTCCCCTCAGTTTCCATGTGCTCCTCCCTTTTCACGATAGTCTATACTTCCCCAGAGTCTCTCCCAAACCTAGGGTTCAATGCAGTAGGAACTGGGCTTCAGTGCAGTTGGGAGTTTCTGTCTCCTTCATGCTAGAGGAAGCCAGCCAGGCCCTCTGCCACCCATCCTCTTCATGTACTTGTCTCTGTGCCTCAGCTTTTTGCAGCTCCTCTGAGTCTCCGTGACCCCCTTCTTTCCTTCTACTTGTAGAGTTTCCACTTATCCAGCTTTTCTGTGGTTCTGGATAATGTCTGTTCTGTCTTTTCGCTGTAGTTTTGAAATTGTTGTGTGAGGCAGCAGTTTAGGTATTCACCTCTGCTGCCATCTTGGTTTCTCAGTAGAGTCATTCTTGATACTTCTGTTTCTCTCACCCAACATCCAATTCATTTAAAAAAATTCTCTAGGCTCCACCAAAGAAACGTATCCAAAATTTAACCCTTCTCCATCATTTCGCTGCTACCTCTCTAGTTCAAGTAACAACCATCTCTTGCCTAGATTATTGCAATACTCTCTTAACTGGCCTTCTTGCTACTGCCTTGCCCTTCTACCGTCTATAATCAACACAATGTTTACAATGACTTTTTGAAAACATAAATCAGACCATGATTCCTCTCTCAAAACTATCCAGAGCTCTCCTATTTTTATAGTCATTGTTTATTTTTAAAATATTTATTGTGAGCCTTCTGTGGGTCAGTCACTGTTCTAGATACTTATAATACATCAGTGAACAAAACTAAAAAATGCCTATTCTTATGGAGAGATTCTACTATAGGGAGACAGCTAATAAACAATAAACAGAACAAATGGATTTTATACTGTATTAGAAAAGTATAAGTGGCTACTGTGGTAAAAAGAAGATTGGGAATGTGAGGTGAGGGGAATTTTTAAATAAGATTGTCACTGAAAAAGTGATATTTGAGCAGAGACTAAGAGGAGGTCAGCTATGAGGGCTCCTAGAGGAATAGACCTCCAGGTAGAGGAAACAAATGAACAAAGGGCAAAGATGACAGCAGACCAGACATGTTCTAGAATCAGCAAGGAGACAAATGACTGGGAAGGACTGAGTGAGTGAGAGTGAGTGAGAGAAGATGAGGTCAGAGACATAATGGTGGACCTTGTGCAGTGTCTTGTAGGGCATTTTAAGGACTTGGGCTTCTATTCTGAATGAGAGGGGAGCCATTGGAAAATTCCAAAGCTGAGGAATGATGTAATCTAAATTAACTTTTAAAAGGATCCCTTTAGTTGCAAATTATGTATTAGATAAGTGACTTGTATCTGGAATATATAAAGAACTATTACAGCTCCATATTAAAAGATAAATAACCCAATTTTTAAACGAGTGAAGACTTAAATAGACAGTTCTTCAAAGAGCATATACAAATGGCCAATAAGCACATGAAAAGATGCTCAGTATCATTAGCCATCAGGGAAATACAAATCAAACTACAGTGAAATACCACTCCACACCCACCAGGATGGCTATAATCAAAATGACAGAACATACAAGTGTTGGCAAGATGTGCAGAAATTCTAAATGTAAAATCGTGCAGCCACTTTGGAACAGTCTGGCAATTCTTCAAAAGATTAAACATAGCATTACCATTTGACCCACCAATTCCACTTCTAAGTGTATCTCCAACAGAAATGAAAACATTTGTCCACACAAAAACCTGTACATGAATGCTCATAGTAGCATTATCCCAAATAATGGCCAAAATGTTTACGAACTGAGAGTAGATAAACAAAACATGGTATATTCCTACAATGTAATATTACTCAGCAATAAAAGGAATGAAACACAGATCATGCTACAGTATGGATTAACCTTGAAAACAATGGGTAAAGCCAAAGAAGCCAGTCACATAGGACCACAAGTCATATGATTTTATTTATATGATATGTTCTATCTCTATAGACAAATCTACAGAGATAGAAAGTGTACTTACGTAGGGTTGTGGGGGGCTGGAGGATGAGGAATTGGTGTTTATTAACTTAGGGGTGTGTGATTTCTTTTTGGATAATAAAAATGTTCTGAAGTTGTTTGTGAAAAAATTCTTACCATTTGCAACAGCATAGATGGAACTGGAGAGCATTATGCTAAGTGAAATAAGCCAGTCAGTCCCGGCCGGTTTGGCTCAGTGGATGGAGTGTCGGCCTGCGGACTGAAGTGTCCAGCATTCGATTCTGGTCAGCAGCATGTACCTTGGTTGTGGGCACAAACCCAGTAGGGGGTGTGCAGGAAGCAGCTGATTGATATTTCTCTCTAATTGATGTTTCTAACTCTCTATCCCTCTTCCTTCCTCTTGGTAAAAAAAAATCAATAAAATATATTTTAAAAAAAAAGCCAATCAGAGAAAGATAAATATCACAAGATCTCACTCATTTATGAAAAATAGTGAACAATATAAACTGATGAACAGTAACAGAGACAGAGAAGCATCTTTCAGACCGTCAAACCTCAGAGGGAAGGTAGGGGAGGGTGGGGGTAAGGGGGAGAGATCAACCAAAGGATGTGCATGCATATAAGCCTAACCACCAATGGACACAGATAATAGAGGGGTGAGGGCATGAGGTGGGAGGGGGGGTTGGGAGGGGGTAATGGGAGGATAAGGGCACATATGTAATACCTTAATCAATAAAGAAATTAAAAAAAATAAAATTGATTGTGACAATAGATGCACAGCTCTGTAAATACCCTAAAGGCCATTGAATTGTATGAGTTAAATGAGTGAATTGTATTATAAGGGGTTTATATCTCAACAAAGATGTTTAAAAACAAAGGATACCTTTGCACGTTTCATTGACAGATTTTGGGGCAGGGATGGGGTATAGTTAGGCAAAGCTGGAAGCAAGAGTTCCAGGAACAAGATAGCACATTAAGCCAGGAGGTAGTGGCTCAGACTAGTGCTAACAGTGGAGATGGTTTAAGGAAGTGACCCTTCTCATCTTCGTTTACTGAGAGTTATCAAAAGGAATGTTGCCATTTATCAGAGTTTTTCAGCAATTAAGAAGAATCTGTATCTTTTCTCCTTTAATCTTGTTAACGCTGTGCAGTAATATTAATGAGTTTTCTAATGTGAAACCTCCATTCTGTTCCTGGAATAAACTCTTCATGATCATAATTTGGTTGTGAGTTTCTTTATATGTTTTCCTGTGATCATTTTTAATATTTTGCTACATTTGGTTTGGTAATGTTTACTTAGGATTTTTACATCTAGTTTCATAAATGAGATTGGCTTATAAATATCCTTATTTGTATTGTCTGTGTATCAGAATTAGGTGAATTGCTTTCTTTAATTTTTTTTTTCTGGAATAGTTTGTATAGGAGTGGACATAATTATTCATTCCTTCAATTCATCTATAACATAAACTGTGTGTGTGGTTGTATTTGATTTTTCTCCTCTCATGGACAGAATTTTAACTACCAAATTAAATATTTTATGGTTATAACGTAATACACGTATTATCATTTTTCAAAATGCCTATTTTATTTGTGTTTAGAAGTATTGGTAAAGAGTTGTTCACAGAAATTTATTTTTAAAACATCTGCTATATCTGTAGCTATCTTTGTATTTCTATTGTCTCTATCTTTTTGTGTCTATTAGTCTTGCCAGAGTTTTGTCTATTTTTAAAAATATAAAACTAACTTTTGTTTCTTTAATCTACTTTATTGGTTCTTTGGTTTCTATTTCATCAATTCTTACTCCATATTAATAGCTATACCAAATGTAAATGACCTGAACACCCCAATTAAAAGGAAGAAATTGACATATTGGTGAAAAAGCATGATACAATTATACGCTTTTTATAAGAAAATTTAACTTATAACTTATTTTCTTTAAATTTTTATTACTTTTTAGAGAGAGAGGAAGGAAGAGGGAGAAAGAGAAACATCTATGAGAGCAAAACATCAATCAGCTGTCTTCTGCATGCCCCCTACCAGGGATCAAGCCTGCAACCCAGACATGTGTCCTGATTAGAATTGAACCAGTAACCCTTCGGTCCACAGGACAATACCCAACCAACTGAGCTACACCAGCCAGAGTTTATTTCTAATTACATATTAGTTATAAAGACACATATAATTAAAAATAAAAGACAAAAGTCATACAAATATTAATCAAAAGGAAGCTAGAGTAACTATATTAATATGAGACAAGATAGGTTTCAGAAGCAGGAATATTAAAAGAGATAAAGAGGAACATTTTATACTTATATTAAAGAGGTCAATTAAAAGTACGTAATAAAATTAAAAGTATATATACCTAATAGCGGAGCTTTAAAATGTATGAAGCAAAAGCAGATAGAATGGAAAAACAAAAAGAAAAATCCATAGGTAGACTTAGAGATTTCAACATTCCTTTCTCAGTTACTGATAGAACAAGTAGACAGATAGTCAATATGGATATAGATTTGAATAGTATGTTCAATCAATTTGACTAAATAGGCATTTATAGAGCCTTACACCTAACAACTATAGAATACACATTGTTTTAAAACACGCACCAATGCCCTGACCAGTTTGGCTCAGTGGAAGAAAAGACAGCCTGAGGACTGAAAGGTCCCAGGTCTGATTCCGTTCAAAGGAATGTACCTTGGTTCCAGGCACATCCCCAGTAGGAGGTGTGCAAGAGGCAGCTGATTGATGTTTCTCTCTCATTGATGTTTCTAACTCTCTATCCCTCTCCCTTCCTTTCTGTAAAAAAATCAATAAGCCCTAACTAGTTTGGCTTTGTGGATAGAGGATTGGCCTGTGAACTCAAGGGTCCCAGGTTTGATTCCAGTCAAGGGCATATACCTTGGTTTGAGTTACATCCCCAGTGGAAAGTATGCAGAAGGCAGCTGATTGATATTTCTCTCTCATTGATGTTTCTAACTCTCTATTCCTCTCCATTCCTCTCTGTAAAAAAATCAATAAAATGTATATTTTTTATAAAGTAAAACACCCACCAAGATATGGTTACCAAGATAGGTCATATTCTGGGTCACAAAACTAGTTTGACTAAATATTAGAGAATTTCAATAATAAAATATGTCTCCTGACCATAATGAAAACTGAAAATTAAAAAAAGAAAGCTACCTAGAGAATAATCAAATACTTGGAACAACCAATTGTTTAAAGAAGAAACAATAGGGATATTAGAAAATATTTTGCACTACGTGATAGTAAAACTGTGTGAGATGTACCTAAACCAGTGCTCAGGAGATTTTTAGTATTTAAGTATGTACTTGTATTTAAAAAAAAAAAAAGGATCTCAAATTAATTATCTAAAATTCTATGCTTAGTAGTTAGAAACAAAAGAGCAAATTAATACCAAAATAAACAGAAAAAGGAAATAAAATAAAGACAGAAGGAAATAAAAAGACAAGAGTGGAAATCAGTGAAAGAAAACAGAAAATCAATGACATCAAAAGCTGGTTCTTTAAAACTATCTATAAAATTAATACATTTTTAGAGAAAAAAAAAAAGAAAAATTCCCAATGTCAGGAATTAGAAGAGAAAGCATACCTATTCTGATGGGAGAGGTAATAAAATAATCCTATAGAATAAAACCCTAATATGCAAATCAACCAAATGGCAGAATGCCTGGTCGCTATGACGTTCACTGACCACCAGGGGGAAAACGCTCAATGCAGGAGCTGCCCCCTGGTGGTCAGTGGACTACCACAGGGGGAGTGCCGCTCAGCCAGAAGCCAGGCTCAAGGCTGGTGAGTGCAGCGGCAGTGGTGGGAGCCTCTCCTACCTCCGCAGCAGCGCTAAGGACCCTTCGAGGGATGTCTGCCTGCTGGCTTAGGCCCACTTGGCAGGTGGACATCCCCTGAGGGGTCCCGGACCACAAAAGCACACAGGCCAGGCTGAGGAATGCCCCCCTCTAATGCACGAATGTTTGAACCAGGCCTCTAGTATTATGAACATTTTTATGCCAACAAATCCAAAAACTTAGATGAAATGGATGAATTTCTTGACACAAACAATCACATTATCTTTTAAAAAAAATAAATTTTTATTGATTTCAGAGAGGAAGGGAGACACAGAAATATCAATGAGAGAGAATCATTGATCAGCTGCCCCTACTGGGAATCAAGCCCACAACCTGGGTATGTGCCCTTGCCCAGAATCAAACCTGAGACCCTGCAGTCTGCAGGCTGATGCCGAATCAGCTAGGGCCTACCACAATATCTTGATTTCAGACTTCTAGCCTAAAGAACTACAAGAAAATAAATTTCTATTGTTTCTAAAGTCACTCAGTTTGTGGTAATTTGTTATGGTAACTTCAGGACATAATACACTAACTAAAAAACACCCCCCACCCTCCCAAAAAAAACCAAACAAACAACCCCATAGCTTGGCCAGTGTGTCTCAATGGTGAGTATTGACCCATGAACCAGTAGGTCACAGTTTCATCTCTTTTGATGCAAACCCTCCAAATTTGACAAAATTCAAAACCTATTCATGATTTAAAAAACACACACAAAACCCTCAGAAATAGAAATAGAAAGGAACTTCTTAATCCTGATAAGACACCTCTTATCTAGCATTGTGATGGCAGACCTAGCCAGTGCAACAAAATATGGACAGGAAATAAAATGGATACAGACAGTAAAGGGAGATGTAAAAAGTATTTTTTGTTGTTGTTGTTGTTGTTGTTGAGTTTTAGAGAAAGAGAGAGAGACAGACATTCATTTGCTGCTCCACTTATTTATTATTCATTGGTTGCTTCTTTTTTAAAAAAATATATATATTATTGATTTTTTTATAGAAAAGAAGGGAAAGGGATAGAGAATCAGAAACATTGATGAGAGAGAAACATTGATCACCTGCCTCCTGCATGTCCCCAACTGGGAATGTGCCCACAACCAAGGTACATCCCCTTGACTGGAATTGAATCTGGGATCCTTCAGTCTGAAAGCCAATGTTCTATCCACTGAGCCAAACCAGTTAGGGCCATTGGTTGCTTCTCGTACTGCCCTAACCAGGGACCAAACCTGCAACCTTGGCATTTCAGAATAACGCTCTAACCAAATGAGCTCCCTGGCCAGAGCTAAAGTAAAAGTATCTTTATGCACAGGTGACATAATTGCCTCTGTATAAAATCCTAAGGAATTTAAAAACATATATTCTAGAACTAACATGTAAGTTTTGGAAGTCGCCCATTGCCTTCACTAGCAGAGAGGTGTGGACAAGGAACCCAGAAGGCTGGTTAACTTTGAAGCTCTGAAAGGTCAGAGCCAACTACCCACTGTTTAGTTGAGACATTGGTACCTAAAGCAACTTCCACCTTTTAGTTTTATGTAAATCCTTGCTGATGGGCCATTATTGAAATTGCCTGTGGAAGGGCTATTGGTGTATCCCACAATCTGAATAAAAGGGATTGCTAGGTGGGAGCAAAGCGGAGTACTTCCCCTTGAGTTGGGCTCCCGCCTGGCCCCCAATATTTCCAAATTAATATTTTCTAGTGTCTTTCATTTGTGTGCGACCTCCTCCAGAGCACAAACCCTGAACCTGAATCCTGAACCACGCAGGACATGAGGGGAGGAGACACTTGCAACTGGTGTCCAACCTGGGGCATATGGAGGGGATATTTTCACCTAGAGCAAAGAAAGGAAGATTACACCGAAAAGGTGGGGAAGAAATCACGTATAGGTGAGGGAAATTCACCACATGCAAAGCCTACAATCAGCTGCAGAAGTCTCGATCTGTAAGTAAGTAGGGTGGGAATGTCTTTTTCAGCCATGCTATTGGGGAAGAATTAGGTTATAATGTAAACTTTATTATAGACTTTTAGTTTGCATGCTTAAGGAGTGTGGTTTCTTGTTCAAATTAAAATCTTAATTTGTATTTGGAATCTAAAATCTGTAATACGAAATGAAACTCCGCTGCTGAAACTGCCTCTGGTGTAAAGAAATTCAAAGGTGGCAGGAGAGCGTAGGGCTATCCGTTCTCCTGCAATGAGATTACTTAAAGTTTTTTTTTTTAGTTTTTTTTTCTTAACCAAGCAACCTACATGACTTCTTTTCTACTTAAAGTTTTGTTTAAAAATTATAGAAGAACTCACAGGGAAATGGAAAATTTGGCCAAATTGGGTGCTAGTAATTACTTTGGAAAGCGAAAAAGACAGAAAAAATTTAAGATCTATCTTTATCTATTAAGCATGAAAAGATACACAGCCAGATCTGAAATTCTTCCCCCAAGAGCAAGCAGGATGTGGGGGAAGGGAGACATGTGGCAAGCCAATATGGAAGCCCATTTCCCCAGTATGCTAATTTAAAGTCTCCTTTGTGGCCATGACAAATCTTCTTGCTTTGAAAATTTAGAAATGTGTTTGGGATATCTGTGCACATGTAAAGTGAAAAGCTAGTTTGGGACAAAATATGTGCACAGTCAGATTTCAGATATTAGATAGGTCTTAAACTGGACTTGACTCTTTACAAGACTTTTTTTTTCCTAAGAAAAATGGCAGATTTGACCAAAAGGAAAGAAATTCAAGCTAGTTCCAGCAACATGATTCACATTTCCATAATAAAGAATAGTTTTTAAAAGGCTAATGAAGGGTGTTAAAAAGCTAACTTTATAAAGGCCTTCAAGAAAATCAGTGAATTGTGTTACAAAAGAATTTATCCAAAGTAAATGCCTTAAAATAATTGGAATTGGATTTGAAACTCAAAAATTATTGATGGAGAAACCAAGATGGCAGCAGAGGTGAACACCTAAACTGCTGCCTCACACAACAATTTCAAAATTAAAACTAAAAGACAGAATGGACACCATCCAGAATCACAGGAAAGCTGGCTGAGTGAAAATTCTACAACTAGAAGGAAAGAAAGGGGCACATGACGACTCAGAGGAGCTGCAAAAAGCTGAGGTTCAGAGACGAGCATGTGAAGAGGATGATTGGCGGAGGTCTGGCTGGAGGGAGACAGAGGACGATTGGCGAAGGTCTGGCTGGAGGGAGAGAGAAAATCCCGACTGCACTGAACCCACTTCTGACTGCACTGGGTCCCAGTTCCAGGCGAGAGAGGGGGAGTCTGGACTGTTGTGAAAAGGGAGGAGTGCACAGAGACTTGGGTGAGCCGTGAAAGGCAGAGGTCTGGAGTGCATGCAAAAATGACTGACTGCTGATTGTGCCACTGGCTTTCTTTAGCAGGAGGAAAACAGAGCCTCCCAACTGCACTGAGGTCCAGGTCTGACTGCACTGAACCCCAGTTTCAAGCGAGACCCTGGGGACCCAGGCTCATACAGGTCTCTAGAGTGCACGGAAACTCAGGAGACCTGGAAAGGTAAAGGTCTGAAAGCTCGCGCTCATGCGCACAAAGAGAGCTTCAGCGATTACCCAGGGGCACTGAGACCCAGGGGCTGCCATGTAGGGAAGTGTTGACGGGAAGCCAAGGCTGTCTGCTCAGCCCTGAAACCCCACCACATCCAAGCCAAGCACAGAGACTATTGCAATTTTGCAAGATTTAAGGCTGAGTCCAGCACAGAGGTTCTCTGGGCACAGACCCAGCTGATCCTCACAACCAATTGGCTTGGAGGTCAATTCCCCCCAGTGATACCAACAACAATCAAGAATTAACTACAACAAGGCTGTACACACAGTTCACAAAGGAGTGCACCAGGAGTGTCCACCTCAGGTAACTGGGGAGGCAAAGCTACTGGGCCACATAGGACACCTAGCACACAAAGCTACTCTACCAACTGAGGGAAGTAGCAAAAATGCGGAGACAAAGGAACAGATCACAAATAAAAAAAATGGAGGAAAACAAATGACTGGATATAGAGTTCAAAACCACACTTATAAGGTTTTCTAAGAATTTCCTAAAAAAGATGGATAAATTTAGCGAGACCCAAGAGGAGATGAAAAAGGACCAACTAGAAATTAAACATACACTGACTGCAATAAAAAATATTATACAGAGACTTAACAGCAGACTAGAGGAACAAGAATCAAGTCAAAGATTTGAAATACAAAGAAGCAGAAAACACTTAACTGGAAAAGAAAAAAGAATCCAAAAATGTGAAGATAGTGTAAGGAGCCTCTGGGACAACTTCAAGCATACCAACATCAGAATTATGGGGGTGCCAGAAAAAGAGAGAAAGCAAGATGCTGAAAACCTATTTGAAGAAATAATGACTGAAAACTTCCCTCACCTGGTGAAAGGAATAGACTTACAAGTCCAGGAAGCACACAGAACTCCAAACAAAAGGAATTCAAAGAAAACTACACCAAGACACATAATTAAAATACCAAGAACAAAAGACAAAGAGAGAATATTAAAAGCAGCAAGAGAAAAACAGTTAGTTACCTACAAGGGAGCACCCATATGATTGTCAGCTGATTTCTCAACAGAAACTATGCAGGCTAGATGGGAGTGGCAAGAAATATTCAAAGTGATGAATAGCAAGAACCTACAACCATGATTACTCTATCCAGCAAAGCTATCATTCAGAATGAAGGTCAGATAAAGAGCTTCACAGATAAGAAAAAACTAAAGGAGTTCATCAGCACTGAACCAGTGTAATATGAAATGTTGAAAGGTACTCTTTAAGAAGAGGAAGAAGAAGAAAACGGTACAGGTAAAAATTATGAACAAATACATATCTATCAACAAGTGAATCTAAAAATCAAGTGAAGTGAAAATATGATGAACAGAATAAACTGGTGAATATAATAGAATCAGGGGCATAGAAAGGGAGTGGACTGATAATTCTCAGGGGGAAAAGGGTGAGGGAGGTGCAGGGAAAGACTGGACAAAAATCATACACCTATGATGAGGACAGTGTGGGGAGGTAAAGGCAGAAGGTGGGATGGGAGCCTGGTAGAGGGGAGCTATGTGGGGGGAAAAGAGGAACAATTGTAATAATCTGAACAATAAAGATTTATTTAAAAAATATAAAAAATTGTTGAAAAATATATTATAAAGATCAAGTAATCCAGATAAAGACTGGCTACACCCTTTGTTAATGGAAGAAGCAGTAGTCACCCTTCCTCTAGCTGACAGGTGATTTAGCTTCCTGCCAGTAACCATTCTTTAAGGACAATTTGCGTTGGAGTACCTGCAAGTTTGATCCTCAACTTCTCTGGGCAGAAAAAACCTGGTCAGTTTAAAGTTAATTATTGTATTTTTGAAATTTATTCTTAAAAATATAATTGTTATTAATTTAAAGAAATGCTAAATATTTGACTTGCCAGCTCTAAAAGTTTAAAATTCAAATTAAATTGGGAGAAATTATATAGTTATAGTAATTAAATGCCTAAAGTATAAAAAATTATTGTTGAAAAATGTTGTGTTTCTATGGAAAATAATTAGGAAGTCAAAATATGTTGTTTATTGGTTTAATTATATAAGAAGGATTAATTCTATGATCCCAACCAAATTTTGAATATAAAGACCAGTTTAAAATTTAATTGATATCTTAAGATAATTATAAAAAGTAATATAGTCTTTAAATCATATATAGATATTTTGTTTGATGGTTTTTTCCATGTTAAAATTTCAAGGCTTTAACTGAGAGATGATTCTTAAAGAGCTCCAAGGGCCCAGAGTTATTCAAGAAGTTATTCTCTCTTCTTAAAGAAATATTTTGAATTTAACCAATCTAATATACTTGAAATTGCATGAAAAGCTTTATCAAATAAAAAATTAATAACTATATTTCACTTATAACTGTTATGAGAATTTTGGCCTCTAAGGAGGGAAAAATGTTTCTTAAAATCTAACAGCGGAAAGTTAAAATGACAAAAAGCCCATAGCCACCTGCATTTTTAATTAGACTGAAGGTGGGGCCACTTTTGCACCTTGTGAATCAGATGTAAACATTTACTAAGTTTGCTTTGCTTTTTTAATTAAAGATATCTACTTAAATTATAAAAAATTAAATTCTAATAAAGCCACCAGAAACAGGTAGTGAAATTTCTGTTTGTCTGCAGTGTAGTTTTGGCTTTAACAGTTTAGATAGTCACCATTTTTGGACTGCCTGATTTGGCAGCTGCCATGTTGGCCTCCATCTTGAAACAGCAAAGACCAACCCCTCTCTTTGAATAAAATTACCGAGACCTCCCATCAACCCTCTGTATATGCTAATTAGCCAAAGGGGATACTCTTTAAAAATAAAATTCTAGCTTAATATAAAGGAGAAATTTGAAAATTTTGAAATCTCTTTCACTGTTATTTACAGGGTAAACTAAGATGGATGTTAGAGAATTAAATCTGACATTAAAATAGTAGTCAAGTTTACTGTAATGAGATTTCTTGTGATATGGCTATTCAGATGCACAATCAAATATTAGCAGCAGCCTTGCAAGTTGCATGTTGTAAAAAAGGAAGACAAAGGTTCTTAAGTGAAGCTTTCTGTAGCCTAAAAATATTTTGAAAATAAAAAAAAGAAGTTTTTTCCCAAACATCTGAAGAACTGTAATTAAAAGTCAATAAGTTTGGCTTCATTAACTGTTTTTGTCTTCCTAACAAAGTTTATGTTAAGTTACTCAAAGATTAACTTCAGAAGTCATTATTGTCCATAACTAAGGATAAGTGAAGTGAATAAATAAACTTTGTTTTATTTTTTATTTTTTTTAATGTATTTTGTTGATTTTTTTTACAGAGAAGAAGGGAGAGAGATAGAGTTAGAAACACTGATGAGAGAGAAACATCGATCAACTGCCTCCTGCACCTGCCTACAGCTGAGGTATGTGCCCTTGACCAGAATTGAACCTGCGACCTTTCAATCTGTAGGCTGAGGCTCTATCCACTGAGCCAAACCGGTTTTGGCACTAAATAAACTTTATTTTAAATTATTTGAATTGGCTAATTAAAATGAGTAAATATTTATGAAAACTTAATTGTACTGGAGAAAAACCGTCCCTGAAGTATTAACTACAATTTTTATTGATAGTTCATCTCATAGTAAAATTTCCAAACATGCTATGAATCCAGAGCAGTCATATTTCTGTGCAAAGATTAAAATTAAAAGTTATCAAGACTGCATTTAAAAATTTCCAAAAACCTCCTGATATTTAAATAAAAAAAAAGGGGGATAGTAGAGTAATATCCTGTAAGATATAATATTCTGTAAGTAAATTACATCTAAAAATTTTTTCACTTTGAAAATTAATTTTCATTTGTAAATGCTAATAGCAAGAAACCTCTGAAAACACACATGTTGCCAAAATAAACCAAAAGAAAATCATTTGGGCAAAAATGAAAAAGGATCCCAAGTCTAATTTATAGAAAAGATTCCTTTATTAACCTTTGATCGAGAATATGCTTGTATATTTCCAAAAAAGCCCATGTGAATTCCTGCAACAATGGATCCCAGAGAGGAGCTGACAGGATTGCTCCAGCCATGAAGATAAGAGGAGAAACAGTTCAGAGATGGAAGACGCTAAAGACGCCTTGCTATGCTAGCAGTCAGCAGCTGTGTGCTGCAGCAGGTTGCCCAGGACCAAACCAGAGTGGGTTGGGCCTGCATTGCCACCATTTGTCTACCATTCAGAACTGAAATATCATTGCTGACATGTACACATAAGGAATTGTTGGATATTGAAATTGGGACTCAAGGAACTGATGGCCCAGAAAGAAACTTACTACAGACTGATTTATTTGCCTCTCAGCATAACCACTATTGCTTGTCTCATATGTTTATTTCTAGTTTGCAGATGCAAGATTTTTTAAGGAAAAAAAACAACGGGGGAGATGTTGGAAGCTGCCCATTGCCTTCATTAGCAGAGAGGTGTAGACAAGGAACCCAGAAGGCTGGTTAACCTTGAAGCTCTGGAAAGTCAGAGCCAACCACCCACTGTTTAGTTGAGACATTGGTACCTAAAGCAACTTCCACCTTTTAGTTTTATGTAAATC
>PVJN01035049.1:0-22349 GCA_004026805.1 Lasiurus borealis
CAGTGGGGGTCAGTTGGGGATGATTAGGTCAGCAGGGGGGGTAGTTGGGGGCAAGCAGACTGGTGGGGAGGGCAGGTGGGGATAAGCAGGTCAGCAAGGGTGGCAACTGGGGGCAAGCAGGCCAGCATGCAAAGTGGTTAGGGGCAATCAGGCAGGCAGGCAGGTGAGCAGTTAGGAGCCAGCAGTTTTAGATTGTGAGAAGGATGTCCGACTGTCAGGTTAGGCCTGATCCTGCCCACAGGGATTGGCCTAAATAGGCAGTTGTACATCCCCTATGGGATCCCAGATTGGAGAGGCTGCAGGCCAGGTTACGGGACACTCCTCTCCCTGTGCACGAATTCCATGCACTGGGCCACTAGTGTTATAATAATAGTAATGATGATGTTTTTAAGGAGTGTGACCTTCTGTTCTACAACACCCCTATAGCTTTTTCAGGTGTGGTCTTGTTCTTGCTCTTTTCTCTTCCTGGATTGTTCTGTCATAAAGGTGGCATGAGAGACCATTTTTCTTGTCTCAGACTCATGTCAGGAAAACCTCAGGTTATCTGATCTAAAAAAGCTTCCTCCCACTCCACAACTTACTCTGTTATATTCCTTGGTTTTCCTTAGCTCTTTCATCATTAACCAAGATTATGTTTGTCATTTGTTTGTGTGTTTGTTTATTGTATGCATTCTTTGACTACTATATAGTTCTAGGAGAGCAGATACTGAGTGCCTGGACATAGTGCTAAATAAATATAGTTTAATGATTCAGAAAAATTATATAACAGGTATTCTGTATTTTATAGCTGGCAATGTACTTGGCTAAATGCATTTTTTTTAAGTCAGAGCTGCTGTGTCAGGGAAGAAGGCTTGGAATTAGAGATGGGAAGCCATGGGGGCTACAGATAGCACTTGTATTTTCTGAACTAGAGGAACTCAACCTTAACCTATTGATATACATCACTTGCGAGGCACATTGAAAGTGATATAATGCTAATAATAAATGAATGAAGTTTATGGATAATTTTTAATAAAATATTGGATTGTTAACATTATTCTCTAATGTCATTCAAATATTCCTGTTTGGAAGAAGAAGAGGCATTATGAAGAACTGACATACCATCAGTGACTCTCTCTCAGGGTATGATGATATGGTGGTGATTCTGTAGTGATTTACCCTAAAAATGTTTGGTATTTGAATATAACTTGTATACATCCTTAGGAACGTTTTTGTGCATGCTAGGAGTATCTTGCATGCGCATCAGAGTAGAAGATAGTTTGAGAACTACTGCTCAAAGTTACCTTTGTTTATGAGAAAAGAGGTGTTCTGAGTAGCTATAATTGTGTTCAGGGGAAAGAAGATGATTCTATGTGTTTTGTATCCATGTGCCTTATCATTCCGATACACTCAGTGAGATATTAAAATTGTCTTTCAAATGATAGAATGAATGAAATACCTAAGTGGTATCTAGCATAATAAGAACCTATAAGATTTTCTACCAAATGATAGAATTAACTTTGGTGGTTTAGACTTTTACAAGGTGATTATGTTGATTATTTTCCCTAAAATACCATATCATTAATTTAAGTACCTCTCACTAAAAAAAAAATGGGTTAGATTTACCATTTGTCAGTCATTCTAACAAGGTGGTGAGATTTTCCTGAGTAGGTGTTATGGTTTATAAAAACTTTAGGCCATACTTTCCAAACTTCACAGTTATACCACTGTTTCTTCTTTAGCTTGCTACCATTGTCACTCCCTGTGATAAAATCTCTACTCCTAAATAAAAATAATTGAAGTGAACAATGTTATTTATAGCAGTTTGTCTTTTTTCTTGTTTTTTTAAAAACTGTTATGGGTAAAATTGTGGCTACCATAGAAATACCTGTGACATTATTTGGAAATACATTCTTTGCAAATGATTACATTAAGATGAAGTAATTAGGGTGAAGTTTAGTATACTATAATATATGTCCTTGTAAAAAATATATATATTTATTTTAGGAGAGAGAGAGAAAGAAAGAATTTGGACACTGACACACTGACACCCAGACAGACATGCAGAAGGAAGACAATTTTAAGACACATGGAGAACACCATCAATAAATTAAGGGTTTAGGAGAGAGGCATTGAAAAATTCTCCCTCACAGACCTCTGACAGAATCATTCCTACATACACCTATATTTTGGATTTCTAGTCTCTGGAACTGTGAGACAATATATTTCTGTTATTTATGTCATCCAAATTGTGATACTTTGTTATAGAAAACTAATATAGGAACAGGAACTAATTGAGAATGATGGGTTAATAATAACAACTGATTTGAATAATTTAAAAATATCCAGTTATTAAGGCTATAAATAGAAAAGTATAACTTTATTAATGACTAGAAGCCTGGGGCATGATATTTGTGCTCTGAGGGGGGAGGGGGACGAGTCCCTCGGCCCACCCTGTACCCTCTTGCATTCTGAGGCCCCTGGGAGAATGTCTGCCAGCCAGCTTAGGCCCGCTCCTCACACTGCGCAGATGGGAGAGGCTCCGGCCACCTCTGCTGCACTCACCAGCCATGAGCCTGGCTTCTGGCTGAGCAGCGTTCCCCCTGTATGAGCACGCTGACCACCAGGGGGCAACGTCAGTGCATGTCATAGCAACCAGTTGTTCCCCCTTTCTGTTAACTTGCATATTAGGGTTTTATTATATAGGATAAAGTAATTTGCAAGTACTTTGTTTTTATATAAATTACTCTAGACAATGTCAAAAAGAATTTTAAAAAATATAATCTGCCCACTATGAGTGACAATGTATAGCCTGAATATCAACTGTTACCAAGCACTTATTAATTTAACTTTATATTTCCCTATTTTGCATGTAACCAATTGGCACTTAACCATGAATCTTTTTTAGGTTCAGGAGCCTACTGAGATGTATGTTGTTCTCACAGCATATGGGTCTTCCATTCCAGGCTTCAGATTAACTTTGACATCAAAAGCTCTATAACTGCTTGCAGCATATTTGAGCAAAGTGTTCTCTTGGATTTAGCCTATGTCCTGTTATCTCTTTTATAAGGAGTGATTTCTTTTTCTCTTACATATGACACTCCACATCACATGTGGCTTAGATTTACAGTCAAAATAATAAACTATAGATCTATGATAGATCTATGATATCACATCTGTTTATGAGATTGTTTTTTTCTTTTTTCTCAATCAGTATGGAATCCTTGGCAGCCAAACTATATATTTTTATCAAACTCATTCATTTCTTCTACCCCATGTTTCTTTTTTATCACCATATGAGTGAAAATAATTTATATATTGAAAATGCTACAACCTCTACCTAATGGTTCCATAATCTAGTTTCTTTTTAATATTGCCTTTCTTTCCTTTTTCTTTCCTGAACATTTAAAATGACTATTGAGCAAAAGAGGTTTAAAGAAAAGAACATATAATTATTTTCTCAAATAGAGGCTAAACCAAACTTCTTATTTAGTGTATCTGGAATTTCTAACCAGAAAAATGATTCCTTGAAGTGCAAATATTATTTGGATATCCAAGAACAGGTGACTCTTTGGTAGGCACAAAAATTAACTTACTCAGACCTATTCAGACCTGAATAGGAATAAATATAATCTAACACGGTGCTGTAGACTGAAAGTTTGTATCTTTTCAAAATTCTTGTGTTGAGGGTCTAATCCCAAGTGTTATGGCATTCTAAGATGGAACCTTTGGGAAGTAATTGGGTCATGATGTTGTGTCCCTCATGAATGGTATCAGTGTTTTTATAAGAAAAAATATGGGAGAGATGATCTCTGTGTCCCTATACTGTGTGAGGAAATAGCAAGAAGGTGGCTCTCTGTACACCAAGAAAAGGGCCCTCACCAAAAATCCAATATGCTGTCACCTTGATTCCATACTTTTAGCCTCCAGGACTCTGAGAAATAAACATTTGTTGTTTAAGCTACCAATCTGTAGCAGCCTAAATTACTAAAACAAGGAACCAAAAAGGGAGTATCCTCTTCTCATTTTTGTAAAGAACTTCAGAGGTTTTGCTATCTAAGTAATTGTGCTTTAAGAACATTTATTAGTTATAACTGCCAGAAAGACACTACTTTACTTTGCACAGAGGAAGCTATGTTTACTAATTTCTATTAATATTTTGGCAATCAGTTGAACTTTTTAAAAGAAAATTATAAAAAGTGGTATTAATATATCCTATTTATAAAACAACTAGAGGCCCCATACATGAATTCATGCATAGGTGGGGTCACTTGGCCTGGTTGGCAATCGATTGGGGCTGTCTGAACCAGTTCTGATCAGGGCTGATGGGAGCCAGCCAATGGAGGAGGGACTGCAGGAAATGTTCGGGGATTGTCCTGTTCTCTTGCCCAGTCCCAATCAGCTGGACTCCAGCAGCAAGGTAACGTATCAGTTGGAGAATCTGCCCCCTGGTGGTCATTGCACGTCATAGCAACTGGTCGAGCAGTCAACCAAACAGTTGGCCAATTGGTCAGACACTTAGCATATTATGCTTTTATTATATAGGATATCTAATCAATTCAGAAGGGTATCATAAAACTAAAAGTTTCTCTCCCATCACCTTTCTCTCTCTCAGAGGTAAAAAATTGCTAGTTTTTCTCTATCCTTTTGCAATATAGTTTATGCACATATAAGTATATTTAGATGAAAGATTATTGCTATTTATGATCCATTTATCGCTAAGCATATTTGTCTTCCCTAGGTTAATAGTGTAAATTTTTGTTTTAAAACAAGGTATATGCCAAATTTTAAAAAGGGATATCAGTATCTCACTATTGGATTAACTTAAATTTATTTAAATTCTAGCAATATTGTGTATTTTCATCATGTTTAATGGCTAATTACATAGTTATACTTATAGCACTTTACTGGTATAAGTTTACCATAAAATATTTTAAAATCACAAGAAACATGATTGTTTCACAATGTTCTACTTTGAAATGACTTCAGATGACAACTTAAAATTGGCTGCTGACCTAACATAATATGACCAAATAAATCAAAATTTGATAAAGAAATATTTCACCAAAAATAATTTGCACAGGTGATACATATTGTTAGAATATGAAAGCTTACATCTTTATTTAAATAACATTCCACAAACTCAACTGGAGGAAATATAGTCCTCTATTTGTCAACTCTTCCTTTTGCTCACAGAAATTCATAGTTTGAATAATGGAATTAAAGAATTTAGACAAACGGAGTCATAAAATTTCTATCAAACTTAAAGTAATGCTACTATAACAAAGTGACATAGCAGGTGGCCAACATGTTCATGAACAGTTCTATGATGCTATATTGGACCTTAAGCAAGTTACTTGAAGGGTTGTGAAGAGTATCTAGTATTCCATGATATGTGCTCTTTATGAGAAATACATCACAGTAGCTTGTTTATAACTAATAGAATATATTTCACAGATTTCTATTACATTTATAGGACATAAGAATGTTATCAAAAGTAATTTGCTAAACAAACTCAGATAAAATAGGGTAATAATGTAAGTTAAATGTTACTGTATAATTGGGAGTTGTTGTTTCTGCTTCATTTGCACTTTACTATTTATTGTAGACCTCAGAAATAAAACCTAGCTTTGATTTGATTTTTACTTCTTAAGTTACTTTTTATTGTTTTAGTTAGCCAGACATGAGTATATATATTTCTCTCATATCAATAAAATAAATCCAGAACTTCTGTTCTCTCTTTTAAGTTGAAGAGATAAAAATCCCATTTGAGAGCTATTTGTTTATTTTATGACTATATTAGACTACAGGCCTGGTACATGAAATTTGTGCATGCATGGAGGTCCCTCAGCCTGGCCTGCACCCTCTTCAATCTGGGACCTGTCCGACATCCCTCTCGCAATCTGGAACCACAGGCTCCTAACCTCTTACCTGCCTACCAGCCTAATCACTCCTAACTGCCTTCCCCACTGGCCTGATCACCCTTAACTGCCCCCCCCTGCTGGCCTGGTCACCCTAACTGCGCTCCACTGCTGACATGATAGTTCCTAACCACCTCAGCTTCTGCCATCATGGCTTTGTCTGGAAGGAAGACAGGATGACTGGAAGGTGTCTCATAGACCTGGTTTAATTAGCATATTACCCTTTTATTAGTATAGATTATAAATCAAAATTATTTTAACCATCTTGGAAATTATTAGATTAATGCAAAATCAGTTTATTAGTAGCTATCTTACAATTTTGAGGTATAATATTACCGTCTTCATGCTGAAGTTTATAACCTTTGTGTATAACAAAGGAATCCTATCCTTTAGCATTCAAATTCATCTATGATTTAGATATGTGCTAAGCAAGCATTCCTCAAATTTACTTTATGTTTATTATATTTACTAAAAGTTGATTTTAAAATTCATTAAATTAAAAAATATACTTAATTTTGGAGAACACAACTGTTAAATACAGTATATCTATGTGTGCTATACCAAGTATTTAATGTCTTTTACAATATTAAACTTATTATGCTTTCTTCAGTAATACACTTAGAAAATGGAAAGAATAATAAGTGTAATGGCCTTACCAAGAAATATAAATGTAAATATACACACATACACATAGTCATGTATATACATGCATACATACATACATTGACCATTATTTTTTAACATTCAGTGGTTATACTTGACAATTTAATATTTTAAATATTCTAAAGATTTAAATATACACTTAATTTTTCAATAAATTTATACCATGGAGAAAAATCAAAAGATTATGCACACGGATAATTTATTATTCTTACAAATACATTTTCATGATTTGTTAATTTTTATATCTAAAGAGTATACAAATCTTTATAACTTTTAAAAATGTTTTATTAGCCTGTCATCAAATTGCATATTATTGAAATAATTTTCAGAGTAAGTACTATGGAATTATTAATGGAGAAATAGGAATCATGGCTTTGGGTATCCCTGTAAAACATGTTGAATATTGTCCAATAAAAAAACAGACTTATATTTTGTTTCATGTGGGCATGTTACAAAGGAGCCTTATTTTCTACCACCCTTACCAGAGAAAAATTAAGTGGTTCTTTTCAGCAGCCTAACCTGTGACACAAAAAGACCTGAATGGTTTTAAACAGTAAGAATTATGTAGCCCTAGGTGAGGTGGGAAATTGATGACAGTGGTATAGCAGTTTTTGTGCATGGAGTTTCCTCCATTTTCGCATATTGCAACAGACACTAAGGAATGTACTGATCTATATTAGTGGAAGGAAACTGATGGAAATATTTCTGATGGAGGTATATTGTTGAAGATTGAAGTTCAGTAGCTTAAAAACAACAGCAAAGTTTCCACCCACTAAATTTAGCACGGGGAAATAAGCATGATGATCAGACCAAAGAGATGTGGGTGGTGAGAATCTCAGTTGAATTGAAGTCATCTCTTCCCTCAAGATTTCTGGACTGAGTAATAAGCCAGAGACACATTATGACCTTAACAAAGAGTAAAAGAGCCTGCCAGTGAGGCAGGTTGGTTTGCAGAGCCAGTTTTAATGGGTTTAGGAAAGAGGAAACTAGAATGTTTAGGTTACTTTTCACCTGTGTAATGAAGAAATTTCTGCTCATTGCAAGTATCTGCATATTATAAAGGAATGTGCTGTTTTCTCAATTAAAGATTCAACTCAGATAATAACAGCTAGTAGCCATTCACCTCTGTTTATTTCCTGAGATCAAAGAGCAGTTTTAACTGGGAAGATATCAGAGACTCTGTTGATGAACATAGTCTTCAGTGTGATCACTATCAGTATAGCTTTTATTGATTGAATGCTGAGCAGTCCAAATAAATTAAAAATATCTGTGGCCTCATTTCCCATTAAAATTTTTTTCAGTTGAGGAAATATGTTCAGAGATATTGGTTAAGCCACTTGTTAAGGTCACAGAGTTAACAAGTGGAAGCCCTGGGATTTGAATTGCAGGCTATGAGATTCTAAAGTCCATATTGGAATTGCAGTCACTGTAACTTCCTGGACAATTGATCTTACCAGTTTTTGTGGCAAATACTGAGCAAGTATTCTACAAGTGAGAAAATTAATAGGCCTTCCTGGAATTCACTCTGACTCTATTCTTAGATGTCTCTAACTATTCTCTCTGCCCTCCTGCTCTGTGGATTATTCCCCACCATAGATCTTAATGCCTGCTTGGAAGAGTACTGGGTTTTCTTCATCCCTTTTTGTTTTTTTTTTATGTTTTTATTGATTTCAGAGAAAGGAAGGGATAGGGAGAGAGAGAGAGACAAAAACATCAGTGATGAGAGAAAATTATGGATAGCTGCCTTCCTCATACCCCCTCCTGGGTATTGAACACAAAACCTAGGTAGGTGCCTTGACCTGGAATGGAACCCTGATCTCCTGATTCCTAGGTCTATGCTCTACCACAGAACCACATTGGCTGGGCTCATTTTTGCTTTGATCATTAGCCCCTAATATCTCCTTCAAGGGTTAGTATCCTAGCTAAAAGCAACATTTACCTGTGATACTCCAGATGCCAAGGAAGTTTAGGAAAATGATTGCTTGGTTTAGCACAGCATCTTTTAAAAGGTATATTTAATACTAAAGGCCCAATGCATGAAGATTCGTGCAAGAATGGGCCTTTCTTCTCCTGGCTGCTAGCACTGCCTTTGCTCCAGCCCGGAGTCACCTTTCCACCTTCCCATGCTACCCAGAGGCCTGGAGCAACTGGGGTGGTGCAGAATGCCTGCGTCATCACCATGGCGATGATGCAAGCATGCACCTCACCCCCAGCTGCTCAGCACCTGTGTATGCAAATTAACCCACCATCTTTTGGGGGGCTAATTTGCATACACACTCCTGATTGGCTAGTGGGTGTCATGAATATATGACCAATTTGCATCTTACTCTTTCACTAATGTAGATGTTTTATAACTAATAAGTTGCTAAATAGATGCTGGCCTTAGAGCAGAGTCCTTAGCACCTGCTTCTATGTCAGGGTAATTTGACAGATTTTGGAGGTGTTAGGACAAGGGAAACCAGGACAGAGAACAGTGTTATAGAGTGGTCATTCAGGAAATTTGATTACCAGGTTTTTACCAATTCGTAGAGACTTTAACAACCTGTAACATTGTACTAGTGAGTACTAGCTGAATATAAGCTCTCATCATATGTGCCTGAAAAACAATTTTAAAATTATTACTAAAAATTGATTAATAAATATCAAACCTGTTAATGAGATGCTGAATATTATGTGATCTGTTCACAATCCACTTTTCTAACTACGAATTAACTTAATTTTTACAAATTAAAATAATACCAGAGTCAGTGATCTATGGGCTTAATTTTCTCTAATAATTTTTATCAGTTTCTAAGGATGGAATGTTAACAATCTGAAACTTATGAAAACAGGTTCCCCTTTAATATTTCCTGTAAAATGGGGAGAATTCTAGAGTCTCAGAAATATGTCATTTTCTACTTCTGTACATTGTTTTCAAAGGGAACTACCAAAACATTGTAATCAAAACAATCCAGACCTATTCTATGGATCTGAGTATGGTATCTTTGAACCCTCTGAGATGTAAATGGTAATAGAAATCTTGTCATTATTCATAGGCTCCACAGGACCAGCTTTAAACTCAAGAACCTCTAGAAATGGAACAGTGACCTTTCCAGAGCATTTGGTAGACCCATCAAACTAGAACCACCCAGAAAGTTTAGCAATTCATAGATTTATGTTCTATCTGGTTTCAAAAACTGATCTAAAACTGGTGCATTGATGGTTTAATTACAAACAGAAAGGTTATTTTCACCACTTCTTGAGTGAGGAACTAGAGCGATATAAATTATATTGTAATTTTGTCTGTGTGTTTAATTGCTGAGTAGAGTATTGCAATTGATAATTAAAGTACTAATTATTTAATGTAATTATATTTAATTATTGTAATTGCTATTCATATTGAGAGATATCAAGGGACTTTTTCACAAAATTATTCCCCTTGTACTAGAAGAAAAAAAAAGAATCAGGAATTTATTTTAGTTTAGTTGAAACAAGCCATTTGCTACTTGACTTATTTGAAAATGAAATGTTACTAATTCTTTTGCTTTTTGGTTACACTTTTGACCAGAATATTTTAGAATATTAATTAGAAATAGTGTGTATTTTTTTGTGTGGAATTATGGCTTTGAACAATAATGTATTTTCTAGTAAATTACACTATAAGTTCCTTTTTTTCTCCTACCATGCATTATGGTGTAATGAAAGGGGTGGTTAGACATTGTGATTTTTTTTTACTCTTAATGTATAATGTGTAGTAATATATTCAAGTCGGTTAGTATGTAAATTACAGCACATATAAGATTTAAAAATCAAGAAATGGAAGAGAAAGTGTAATCTAAAAGACAAGTTCTAATTTATTGCCTCTCATGACCTGAGTTTAATTTGTTTATATTTCACAAGGGAAACACCTATTTACCATGTTCTCTTCAATATGCTACTTTAAAGCTGAAATATTGTGTTTCAGCTGGGATAATGAAGTCATTACCTCAATTTTAAACATTCTCTACTTGAAATGGGATTTATGATGGACTCATTGACTAAACAAAAAAATACAAGTAAAAACAATTTTGAAAAAGTTAGAAGCATGAGAAATACTTTTAATTTACTTTTTTTTTAGAAAATATGGGTAATAGAACTTAAGGAAATTATAAAGACTATACTTTTAGAATCAATAAAGTGTAAATTTATATGTTGTAGAGAATAAAAGAGCTAGATGTTTATAACACCTGTCTACAGCCACTAGTAATTATACTAATCTCTAACATTTATAGTGTACTTTGCAGGTGCAGCCATTCACCAAAACTTTATATGTATTATTATATTTAACCTTCATAGCAGCCCTGTGATTAAAATATTACTTTTTCTTCCATTTTATTGTTACAGTAGCACACATAGCACTTTTCCAAGAAAAATGAGCCATATGGTTTTCTATTCTGACCAATATTCAGACAGTAGAGTGATTTGCAAAATAGATATCCTACAAAATGTGGAAAATAGTCTCAGAAGTTTGTCTTTTTCCATGTGGCTTCCAAAAGAAACTAATGAAAACCCAAAATATTAAGATCTATTCTATTATGAATCAGAGTATCAGTAACAATAAAATCTGTGTACTCTGGATTATGTATTTAGGATCGGTCCATTCAGGGTTACTGTTACTAGAGTACAAGTGTGTGTTTTATTGCAGAACTCAATGCATAAGTTTAAAAACATAGGCTCTGTATCCAATGTAGGAGTCATAATTTAATCACTTTATAATCTTGGGAAATATACTCAATCTCTTTACACTTCAGTTTTATTCTAAGATTGGGTTAATATCTATGTTAAAGAATTATTGTGAAGATTAAAGGAAAAGAATGGCCATATTCTGTTTAGTGTGGGCCCACTAAACACTCCTAGAATGTCAGCTGTTTATTATAATAACAATATTTTCATCATATGGCTTATATATTATTGTTTTTGTCAAGATGGCTTTTGATCTAGTTGTCTTAGCATTATTTGTTGTAAACTTTTAAGAACGGTTCCATCTCTATAGCTACTGAGTTAATGGTATAATGTATTGTTCCATTGCTCCCTATGATGTGTGCTAGCCACCAGGGGGAGTTGCAAAACAAAGGAAGCCCTGGTTGGCAGCCAACAGCTGAGGGAGGCCCAGCTGGTAGCCAAAAGGCCTCAATTGGCCCTGATCAACAGCCAGGCCTAGGAACCCTACCCATGCATCAATTTCATGCACTGGGCCTCTAGTATAGGTAATAAAGATAAAATAAGATAATGTACATAAAGTATTTGACATATGGTCAGGCATAAAATGAGTTCTCAATATATATAAGGTGAACACTTACTCCTTTCTGACTCTAGTAGAGTGATATAGTGTTTCTATTCCATTTATTATGAATGATAATTAAATCTCATAATTTTATAAAATTACAATTATTTGTGTATACCCTTACTTAATGAACATTCTTTCCTATAGGAAAGAATAATATCAAATGCTTCCATTTTATGAGTAAGGGCTCTGTTAGGAAAAACAGGTACTCTTCTGGGTTTGAAAATTACTGGGTTTTGGTTTATTAGCTTCATTGGCTTCAGACAAGGCATTTTATCAGTGAAGGAGTTTCTTCTGGGCTTGCCTAAGTCTTGGCTAAATCACTCTTCCTGCTGCTGACTCTTACTGTATTAGGAAACCTATCACAGTCAGAATGAGTGCTATGTAGCATCAAACTGCTTTGGTCTTTTAGTAAAGTTTATTTTATTCTATGTTTTAAAATATATAGTTCCTGTTAATGATGTGCTATATTATTATATTCATCTTTATATTGGTAAACTTCTTAGCATTTTTTTTCATATAGAAATACTAGAGCAAATTCTCTGATAGTTTGTATTAGAACTTTTTCAATAAATATTGCCAAAACACTAGAGAAAAGAATCAGCGTCTTGGATAGAGTTGAATATTCTGATCAAGCTATGAAAAGTAAACTAACTTTTAATCATTTTTCATTTTAATTATAGTTCTGTCATAACAACTATTTTCTGTTTTTTTTTAAAGGAAGAACAGCAAGCAGCAATTTAATGTCAGTTGTCCTGGTCTCTCAAAGATTGCATAGTTTAATTTTAAATCAAAGTTTAGAAATATTACTGTCAGGCAGCTATTTATCTTGAGTTATTAACATTTCTCAGTTATTAAAATCTGGTCACTTCTTTTATGTTTCAATGATTGAAATATAAATAAGAAATAGAGGGAAATGTCAAGTGTATCTCATTCTGATTAGTAGTATAATTGTAAAATTATTTTAGTCTCGCCACATAAATTATTTCTTAGCCTGCACATTTTAAAAGGCTTCAATTTTAAAGGGTGGGGGATTTTTAGGAAAAATATTTGGGGGGATAGGAAAAGAAAACTGTAAAGCTAAGTTATTGAAACATTAAGAATAAGGAATGTGGCCCTCATTAAATAAATATGATCTAAAGTAAACAATAATTGTCTTGGTAAAGGAACCTGATTTCTAGGTTTGACTATTTCTATTAACCAGGCATATGAGTTCTTGAGTAAGAAATCTTTAAGTTAGGAGTCTCGGTTTTCTTATCTTTAAAATAGGGACAAAAATGATACCCATTTCTTATGATTAATATATGATTTTAACATTAAATAAACTAAGAGAATGGGCTGCTTTTTATAATTGTGGTTCCCCAGTTTCTCACCCCACCCCTACAACCTTCCTTTATAAAATTACTTGAGGCCCAGTGCACAAATTTGTGCACCAGTGAGGTCCCTCAGCCTGGCCTGCAGAATCGGACCAAAACTGGTTCTTCAACATCCCCTGAGGGGTCCCGGATTGCAAGAGGCTAGGCCGAGGGACCCCACTGGTGCGCTATCAGGACCAGGGATAGACACAGAAGGGTGGCCAGCTGGGGAGGGACAGCAGGAGGGCTCCAAGGGCTCCAGGGCATGTCCAGCCCATCTCACTCAGTCCTGATCAGTTGGACCCCAGCAGCAAACTAACCTGGAGCATCTGATTGGAGCATCTGCCCCCTGGTGGTCAGTGCAGGTCATAGTAAGTTGTTGAGCCTTAGCATATCATTAGCATATTACACTTTGATTGGTTGTACAGCCTACCAGTTGACCAGACACTTAGCATATTAGGCTTTTATTATATGTGACCGGTCTGATAATGTTTTCCATTATGCCAACTCCCAGTAGATTAATAGTATTCCTGGTTTTTAGCTAAGCTCATTGCAACTTAAAATGTAACTACATTTTCTTGCATCCTTTTCAGCTACATCTGGCAATGTGAGAATGTAAGGAAAGGGATATATGTAGCTTCTGGGATACATTCTTTGAAATAGTGGTCTTCAAACTTTGTAGTGTATCAGCATCACTTGAGGGATAGTTAAAGATCAAGCAGCTGGCCCTGGCTGGTTTGCTCATTTTGTTGGAGTGTCTTCCCATAGATCCAGAGGTGGCAGATTTGATTTCCAGTCTGGGTGCATATCTAGATTACAGTTTGATTCCCAGTAGGGGCTCATACAGAAGGCAACCACTCAATGTTTCGCTCTTATTTCTCTTTCTCCCCCTTCCTGTCTCTAAAATCAAAAAAGAAAAAAATATATAGTTGAGTGTCATCCCAGAGTTACAGATTCAGTGAATCTAAAGAGAGATTTGAGAATTTGCATTTTAAATACATACATTCCTAGGTGATGCTGATGCTGCAGTCCTAGGGCCATTCTTTGAGAACCTCTGCCTAGTGCTTTCTTCTACCCTAATACCTAGAGTGTGAATGTGATGGCTAGTGCTGCATCTGGAGCCATAAACTGGAAGGTCGCATCCTAGGAACTCAGATGAGAAAGCTGAAAGCCTGCTTGCAGGAAATTGCAGTGGTACTATATCAGCTATGAACTGCCTACATCAGTATTTTTCTGTGAGAGAGAAATAATCTTCTAAAAATTGTGTAAGTCCTGTTAATTTTCTATCTAGCTAAACCAAGACTAATTCTTAGTTATAAAATATACACTCTCCCCATTTCCCTACCCCTAGTTTCTGACAGTGGTCTACAATAGTTTTTCACCCAAATAACTGTGCACATCAGAGAACTTTAAGCTTGATACCAGATCAACCACTGAATACCGAGGACCTAATATTAAATTCATTATATAGTGGTTCAAATATTCTTTTAGCTGGAGCGAAAAAAATTTTTGTTATATTACCTTATATTTTCTATGTATGTGAAGGGAAATGTATTTGAAAAATGTATATTTGTATATATATATATTTAATCTCAGGAGATATAAATATATGTTGTACTTGCATATTGAATTTTTATAGCAAAACTATATTTAGAGTAATTTACAAGTATTTTGTTGTTTACATATTAGCACACATATACAAGTGAGTTAATTTATATACATGTATACATATTTTAAATATCTGAGCATTTTATAGCAGTAAATAAATATTTTCAAGGATAAAGATTAATAATAAGATTTACTAATTACAAGCTGTCGAGAGTGCTTGGCCTTCACCTCATAACTTCTGATTTTTCTATAACTGAAAAGGAGAATATAACTTACTATGGGTTATGCTGACTAAGGCATTTAAATTTTCAGTAACATGCAAAAATACTCCATGTATTTAGACATTTCTTACAGAAAACCAAAATCATTGGTGAGCTCTAGTGTTTTTTACACAATTCCTCATTTTCTTTAGGTTTAAATAATCAGAAGTATTTTAATAATAACAATGTCAATTGTAATTGAAAAGTGGAAGTTAATATTTAATTTATATAAGAAATATAGTATAAGCTTTTCAATTTAAATTTTGACCTTTACTGAGAAAAACATACAAATCAAATAAAGCCTTTGTCATCTGTTAACCAACTTTTAAAATCATAAATAATTAAAAACTAAATTCCCACATCTCCTAACATGTTTCTTCATTGTAGTTCTCTGAGAATATGTATCATCATAAGTAATCATATAAATGAAATACAAATTTCAACAGAAAAATCCAATTTTCAGATATTGCGATGTTTCTCAATAAAGCAATTAGATTTTTATATTATGAGAAAAAATAAAACATTGCTTAAGAAGCTACAGGAATTTTAAAAATAAAAGTATTGAGTAAAGTATTTAAAGATATTTGTGTGTTCCATAAAGAATATTAGGCAATTTATAAAAATAACATGTAAAGTAATAATAAAAGAGAAAAGTATATAAAAACAAAATTATAAAGTAAAGTACAAGATTCTAAAAAGTCATGTAAATAGTAATTGTAAGCATGCATATAAGCATAACTAATGGATATGGGGGTGAGGTCATGAACAGGAGTAGAGGGTGGCAATAGGTGGATAAGGACACATATGTAATACCTTAATCAATAAAAAATAAATAAAATAAAAAAAGAATAACTTAAATGACTGAACCATCAAAGACATCATTGTTATGATCTGTCTTCTGGCAGGTAAATCAAACAAAATTAGAACCAATTACATAGCTATCATTACTTTTTTCCTGAAGAATATATACCAGCTCTTAAAAAAATACAGTGGTACCTCGAGATAAGAGTTTAATTCGTTCCGTGACCTTGAGGCATGGGAAACTATGAGACACTCTAGTTGAGGTAAACTGGTGGGTTGTGTGCAGTCGGCCAACCCGCGCAATTACTCACATCTCAAATGTTGCTCGTATTTCAAAGCAAAAATCGCTCACTCAATGGCTTGTATCTCAAAAATCTCTTATGTTAGGGCACTCGTATCTTGAGGTACCACTGTACTTTGATTTTGAGAAATAGAAAAATACTGTGGATGTCTAAAATGTTACTTGTAGCTGAATGACCATATCAATGAAGATAAAACCACTTTGCCTTTTCTTTTTTATAATGAAACTAGAGGCCCCGTCCACAAAATTTCTGTACAGGTAGGGTCCCTAGCTGCTGCCCACTGCTTGCTGCTGGCTGCCAACTGGGGCCTCCCTTTCCTAACTACTGGCTGGGGCCTTCCTTTGTCCCCCCCTGGTGGTCAGTGCATGTTATAGCAAGCAGTTGAACTCCAGGTCGGTCGTACTCCCGAGGGGACACTTTGTATATTAGGCTTTTGTGACACTTTTAATATATTACTTTATATAATAGTTATTTAATTAAAATTTATATTCATTGCCATACTAGAAGATCTGAGTATCAAAATATGTCCCATATTTTGTGTGACTTATGAAAAATGTGTGTCTATAATAGGCAAAATAAATGCTTTTTGTAATTGATGAATTACCAAAGTTTATGCTAAGAAATATACTTCCCAGTATTTAACCACATAGCAAATAAATCAGAAGAATACATTCAGCTAATATGTCTAAAAAGATAATTCAAACTGGGAAATGATTATTAAATCACATTTGTGAACGTGAAAAACGATGTGAATGTGAATAATATGATTTAAAATGTCACATTTTCCCTATCAAATTAAAATTTTGCAGTAAATGTCAAGTAAATCTTTGGGAATTTGAATTTAGGTAAGTCACAAGATTAGGGGACAATAATAATAATATTCATATACAGTATTTATAACATATTGAGCCTATTTCTAATTGCTTAATGTATAGAAAGAAATATACTCCTCACAGAAATCTCTTGGGATGGCATCATTACTGTCTTCATTTTGTGGATATGGCTGATGATGCATAGGGAGATCAAGGTCACAGAGCTAGCAATCTGGTAGAGCTAAAGATTGAATTGAGTCTGACTCCAAGATGCATGCTCTAATGAAGCCTCTAAAACATCTAAACAATTCACTTAATTTTTTGTGTTTGGTTATTTCAATTGTTGTTGGATTTTATCCAATTTCTAGAACTGTTGGGACTAAAAAACTTAGATTGTTGGCAACTTATGATTTGTAAGGTTGCTTAAATCTTTTTGCTTTTTTAATATTACCTTTCTTATGCATTAAATGTGGGTAGACAATAAAATTTATGGGAAAAGTAATAATTCCAGGCAAAGGGTGGCCTGATAAATTTAAACAGAGGGGTAACAGTAGATTTTAAATGTGAATCAGTTGATGTCATACTATGGTATATTATGTGAAATGTCTTTGCCTAAGCTATGATGAAAAAGTAGTTGGGCCTATAAAACTATTTTTGGGACTCCTATGATAAAGAGGTCACTAAGGTGGGAAAATGTAATATTTTTTGTGATACATGTACAAAAGAAAGGGGGTATCTGGAAGACCTTGGAAACTACATCATAATTTATAACAGTATAATCTATCAGGAAAATAGAGAAATAATTGTTATGCTGTTCTGTCCTCCATTGATAAATGTCTTTTCTTCTGTTTGATGATTGCTAACAAATTGGTGACTTCTGCATTACTGTCAGGGTGCATTTCTATAATATTCTCATTAACATAATGATAAAAGTAACATTAAGAAAACATATCCAGGAAGAATTTATGAGATTATGTGCAATTAAGTTTTTAACAATATGGATAGAAATTTTGCAGAAGGTTGTGTAATAATTTTTTTTTTAGAATTCTGTAAAAGTAGTCATGACCTGAGACTTTAGACTGTTAATTGCAAGCTTGTTGATATGTTAATGTGAAGTAATTATTCCAGTGAATTGAAGCTGAAAGTCAACATGTATATTCATTAATTTAGTTTAAGCTTTCTTATTGTTAATCACAGTTGGGGTATCTATTTTCAGCTAAGTGATCTACAACTATCCTATCATACTCTGCCAACCATAAAATATAATTAATCTCTCTGATCAACTTTGTAATTTCTAACCAGGAAATGCTTTTTTTATCATTTTAAATGTTAAATACTTATATGTCTTTAAAATTAAGAGCTTATTTTTATTAGAAATCTGTTTAATATTGAATATAATTTGTGTTTTGATACTCATAATGTTTTAATAAACATGTTTATTCAGTAAAGCTTTAGCTTATAGGTTTGTATCTTTTATTAATAGGTGTATTTTTTCAGAAACAATACTATGTGTTCATCTAATGACTCCTTTTTTTCTATTTGTCACCCATCTGAATCAAATTACCCAGAATCCCTTGAAGCTAAGTGAGATTATGTGACTTCATTTGGACCACTAAGAATGTAGATTAAAATTATATATGCCATTCCCAGACCTGGATCATTAAATGGCCTGCAATGTTTTCTGTGAAGCTTTCTTTCATCTTTCTTCTCACAATCTAATGGTGAAAATCCAGTGGAGAACTTCAAGGGCCCTAGAGTATGGAAAAAACATAAGATTCAAGTAGCCTAGATCCTTAAATGATCATATGGAGTAGAGTCCCTCTACTGGCTACTGTAAAGTAAGTGAGAAATAAACCTGTATTAAATCAATGAAATTTGGAGATTCTCTGTTCTAGCTATTGGTCCACCTTAACTAATATATCTGAGATTAACAAAATATTAGAAGTTAGAGAAAATTAAAGACAAAGTAATCTCCTTATAGTGTATACTAGATGCCTGGTGCACAAAATTTGTGCACTAGAGAGGGGCTCCCTCAGCCTAACCTGCCCCCTCGCACAGACTGGGAGCCCTCAGGGGATGTCCTACTGATGGTTTAGGCCCACTAAGCCACAGTCTGACCTCACTCTGGGGGAGGTGACCAGGCTGATCAGAGGAAGGTGCCAGCCTCATTACCCTGCTGCTGCTGCTGCCACTGTCACAGCTGCCAAGGTGTTTTCATTAACATGGACTCCAGGCCCTTCACCACAAAAAAATAACAACTTTCTTTAGGCATTTTCAAGATGTGTTTTTCCTAGGATATGACATTTTTTTTTTTTATCCTCACCGAGGATATGTTTCCATTGATTTTTAGAGAATGTGGAAGAGTGGGAAAAACAGAGAGAAACAGCAATGTGAGAGGGCTATTTTGATTGGTTGCCTCCTGCATGAACCCTGACCTGGGCCCTGGCCAGGGAGGAGCCTGCAACCTAGGTATATTCCGTTGGCCAGAATCAAACCCACACCCTGTGGTTGGCAGGCTGAAGCTCTATCCACTGAGACAAACCAGCTAGGGCAGGATATGACATTTCTTGGACCCTCCAGCAGCAGACCTTATTTTTTTCATCCAGGAGTGAGGTGGAAAAACCCTAAGTCATCTTCTTGGATTCTTCTTACACATGTTACCAAGAACACTGCAAGTGGCAAATTACAGGGGGAGTAGTCAGAAAAGGTGTTTCCTCTGCAGCTCATGTGCAGAGGACCCCCTGCATTGTGTCTGCTGGGCTGGGGGCGTGCCCAGTGGACCTTGTATTCTGTCTGCTGAGCTTCTGTCCACTGGGCTGGGGGTGTGCCCCAAGCCACGAGGCAGCCACCAAGGGCACACCCCCAGGCCAGTGGCCCCATGTTGTGTCCACTGGGCTTCTGTCCACTGGAGTGGGGGGGTTCCCGAGTCGTGAGGCAGCTGCTGGGGGTACGCCCCCAGACCAGCATCCCTGTGTTGTGTCCCCAGCCTTTCCCCAGCCTTTCCTTCCTCTGCAGCTCGGGCGTGGGAGGCTCAAGTCCCACACAGGCACTATGGGTGCCACCATCTTTTGTGGAGTGATGGTTAATTTGCATATTACACTTTTATTAGATAGGATACATATATTTGTAAGTGGGAAGTTAAAAGTCACTATAGGATGAGTTAATGGAAACACTATCAGATTGGTCAAATCAACTTTACTATGAATACAGTAAAATTGGAAAAACAAAAAAAAATATATAGAAGGTATTTTTTACTTCAAAATTTAACCTCATATCTCCAGAGATAATAGAATAAAAGATGAAAACAAAAACAGTCATCTAGTGATCAGTATCACAATGGAGCATACTATTCTCTAAGCACTTTTGGGGAACAGTAAACAGATCAGGTTTTTTATGGGATAGTATAGGTTTATTTCTGATTATTACCCTGACACATAATAAAGAGAAATAATAATGACAACAATCATTTTTTAAGTGCTTCCCAGGTTCCAAGGTACTATGGGAACCTATTATATACATTGTCCTATGTAATGCCCACAAACCGATTTTAGTGATGGGAAAAGAAGTGAGAGTCTAACTAACTTGCCCAGATTACATAGCATTTGAGTAGTAATGGTGAGATTTACCCTAGGCACAACTAATTCCAGAGATAGCACCCTGTTCAGTTGTGCTGTGGGCGAGAATGAACTTAGTAAGAAAGAACCAGTTTACTGAGCTAAATAAACATGTGTTCCAGATATGTTACCTTTACTGCAAGAAATTGTGAGTTACTACTCTTAACATTCTCAAAGTGATATGCCAATTATGACTCATTATTTTCCACTTTTCTTTTTGGATTGAAATATTTATGTATTTTAGAAATTATTATAATCCTCTCTCCTTATTTTGTCATTTTGTCAGCTTCACAGTATAACTGCTACATATAAGTAAATTTTCTCTCTGAGACAGAATTAACAGCACATGTTTGTCTGTTTTTTTTTGAAACCGTAAGCATATTAATTTTTATAAAACAACACATTACTTTTCTATTCAAAACTTGACACATGCACTTGAATTTAATGTATTAAAAAGGTAGCATTTCATAAAATAAGGAAAAGGTGAAATTGTTAGTAATTGGTTAGAATCTACTGGGTAGCCACCTAAAAACAAAGTTCTGTTTGGATATCACACCTTATTCTAGATGGAATGAATAGTAAAATAAAGTTAAATATATTTTTAAAAATAAGCTGCAAAATAAATATAAGAAACCAAGGAAAAACTTTATATTTTTAGAAACTCAGATTGTGGAAGGCTTTCTGAAATTGATATAATACCCAGAAGCTATAAATCAAAAGATAAATTTGATGACATGCAAATTTTTAAAAATCTATAAAGTCTATAAGCAAAGATAAGCAAAAACTGGGAAAGGAACTGAAACCTATTTCATAAACAAAGACCAATTTCCCAAATACAGTTCCTACAAGTCAATAAGAAAAGAAATAGAAATCCAATAGGAAAATAAGCAGAAAATATGAATAGGTAATCAATGGGAAGTTAAATAAAATCAGCTACTAAAGATAGAAAGTAATATATAACATTATTTATAATCAGGTAAATAAATAATTGAAATCTATATTTAAATATAATTTTGCCTATTAGCAGAAAACAAAACATTTGATAACATACTGGGCTTGCAAGATGCAGAGAAACTGGTACCATCCTACCTTGATGGTGGGGGTTTAAAGTGGTATAGCTTTAATAAGTGCTATTTTGCAATATATTTTGAAACAAGAAGTAAATATTTTTAAATAAAGCAATTTCACTCCCAGGAGATTATTCCTTGTCTTTACTCATACAGATATAAAATAATGCATGCACAAAGTTATTAATTGCAGCATTGTTTATAATATCCAGATATTTCAAAATAAAACTGTATCTCCATCAGTAGGGAATTAGTGCATCCACACAATAAATAAAATGTGATTATAGAAATGAGAAAGGTAATATGCTCTGATGTGAAATAATCTCTAAGCTGTATTAGACTTTTACAATTTATGCAACAAATGAGCACAAAAAGTTTCCATAAGCTTTTATTTTCATAAAGAATATCCACAAGGATTATTGCTAACACTTGTTGGCCCATGGAACAGAAATTTAGTGATATATGTACATGGATAAGAAAATGGAACATTTTCATTATAGATTCTTTCATTTCTTTTGAATTTTGAATTATAAAAGTTTACTTCTTGTTCTAAAAATAAATGAACAGTTTGGTAGTTTGTCAAAATAGGGTTACTATATGATATAGCAGTTCCCCTCTTAAGTAAGTATCCAAAATAAATTAAAACATATATCCACACAGAAACT
>PVJN01035050.1:0-22209 GCA_004026805.1 Lasiurus borealis
AATGACATTTTGTAGTCAGCATGGACTCTGTTCTGAGTAGCCCTGTGTTGGACTTCCATTCAAGAAAAGTCTTGATATTTTCATTGCAAATCTGGTTTCTGCAACTCTATTTTAAAACTTTAAGTTTTCTTTTCATTTTAGTGCTAACAGGGGTAGGCCAGAAGGTTAACTGTAAATTATTCTTGTAATTTATAAAACTTGGCAGTGTTTTTAGTTTTTAATGTTTTTCCTCCTTTATTAAAAATGACTGAACTTCATAAAGCAAAGTGTTTTAGCATTGATAAATATCAAAAACATAATGCTAAGAGCAGAAAGCAAATTGCAGAATTAAGTACAGTATAATCTAACCTAAACAAAGTTTGAAAACATGCAAAAACAATAGCATATATTGCTTGGTAATGCATTCGCACGTAGTAGTGAGATAACATCATGCCTAGGGAAGATGAGCACTGAGTTTGTAATAGTTACCTCGTTACCTCGTGGAAGGGTGGGACAAAAGTGGGTTTGGGGATGGGTACCAGAGGCTTCGGTGATATCTATAATGTTTTAGGTTTTTAAAATGTTGATTTGTTAAAGATGGGTAGCAGGTGAATGTGTTTATTGTATCTTTTGTATTTATGTGTTTGAAATAATAATCTAACAAGAGAAGATCTATCTAATGTTAATAAAACTTATATGAACTTCTAAAATGTCCAAGATTTTGCAGCCCACACTTACACATAAGGATGCTTATGATACTCATTATGCTATACCTATCCAGATGTTTTTGTGTGCATGTTGATTCCCTTGTTGAAGGCATTTAATCTCTACAGGAAGTAACATTTTGCTTTGTAGCTGAAGGATTTCTAAGATGAAAGGTGTTTAAACATGAAATGAGATTAGTAGTAATCTTGTGATTTAAATTGTAATATGAAAAATTGTTTGATCTAACCCTCAGGGGAAGGAGGGAGAAAACATAGTGATATCTTAGATACAATAGGACAATACATTAATATTTTTTTTCTTAGTCTCTAGATCACCATGGCAACTGGACAGAAGATGATGAGAGCTATTAGAGTTTTTGAATTTGGTGGACCAAATGTGTTGAAATTCCAGTCGGATATTGCAGTACCAATTCCAAAAGACCACCAGGTGGAAATAATTACTTTAAAAAAGTCAAAAATTAAAGTATGAGTCTCTGGCACATCAAGTTAATATTCAAAAGAACAGATTCACAATGATTATAAAGACATTGAATTAGGACAAAGTTTACATTGTTTACATCTCTGAGCTCTGACAAAGATAACATAATTCTAATAATTAGTGGAGCAGATATATGAAAAGAAATAACATCTTGTGATAAGTGTTTTTAGAGGTTCACAATCATCTATGCAGTGCAATAGCTGGATTTTTCTGAATGGAGTCATAAGTAGTTTTGAATAATTATTTTTTTATAAGCTTCCCCAATTTTTATTTTGTGTACATTAGGAAATCCATTTTCTTCTGCATGTTTGCTTTTCACATATGCTTTAAAAGAATTTAAATGTAGAGCTTAATAATTTCCAATAACTTTAACAATATAGTACTTTTTTGAGAAAGATTATGTATTTTTACTACTGTTACTTCTATGGCTCCTGAGTCTAATTTCCTTAGCAAGCCTTCTAAGAGCTTTTACAATTTGACCAAAACCCATTTTTATAGATTTATCTTTTTCGCTCCTTCTAGGTTGTGCTATAACAGCATCAAGTTTTATCCGGTTTCTCCTTAACGCCTTTTCATTCTTTCTGTCTTTGCACATGATAGTCCTTTAACTTGAAATACCAGTTTTCTCCAAATCGCAGAGAATTTCTAGTCATTCTTTAAGGCCTAGTGCAAGTACCACATCCTTTCAAATGCCTTTCCCTACTCTGACAGCAGAAGTAATATTGTATTAATTAAGGTAAAATAAGCTTTTATAATAGCAGTAACCTCAAAATCTCAATGAGTCAACAATATAAAATTATTTATTCACTAAATTCCAAAATTCTAAAATATTGGTGAGTTGCTCTTCTCCAACAGTGATTTGGGGACCCAGTCTTCCTCCATCATGTTCCTCTGCCACTTTCAACACCTGAATTCTGAGTCACATGAAAGGGCAGAAGCACATGGATTATCTAGGAAAGTCTTTATGGGTCAGGCCTAGAAGTGGCTCTCATCACTTTGGTTCACATTCCCATGGCTAGAACTTAATTATTTGGCTATTCATCGCTGTAAATGAAACATTATTCTACCTATGAACCCAGAAGGAGGAAATGGATTTGATGAGCACATAGATGTCTTTGCCACTCACACCTTCAAATATTTTTATCACTATTTTCTCAAAATGTTTTTAATATGTTTTAGAATTTTATTTATACGTGAGTTTGCAAAACTGGAATGTGAGCTCATGGAAAGCAAGGTTTTCCCCTCCAGTGTTATAGTTCCCATAATCAGACAGCCCTAGCATAATGCCTAAACAGTCTTTGTAAATTAGTACATTGTCTTTGCAGGTTCTAATCAAAGTCCATGCATGTGGTGTAAACCCAGTGGACACATACATTCGCTCTGGTTCTTATAGTAGGAAACCACTCTTACCTTATACTCCTGGTTCAGATGTGGCTGGAGTAATAGAAGCAGTTGGAGAAAATGTATCTGCTTTCAAGGTATTACATTTTTTTATTATTTCTACTTTAGCTTAATATTTTTCTTTAAAAGATTTTAACATACTTTTTAAATGTCTGTATTTGTCTTTAAAAGGCCCCATTACACCATTTTTGCCACTTGGGGGACTCCTCTAGTAACAAAAGAAATTATCTTTTAGCCAGCGTCCCTGTTTATTTGTATCGTTGGGAATAAGTGCAAGGTCATTTCTGTATTTCACATCCACACAGAAATAAACAGCGAATCTTTTTATTTAACAGGAATATAAAAAGGGGAAAATTTATACTGTTTTCTAACTCTTGATAATACACAAACCAACATATTTTAAGTACTTTCTCTAAATTTAGCTTAACAAAGTAAAGAGGATGGTAATAATATGTAAAAATGAAAAACTGCAAGGTCACTATACATTTTCTGAGCTCTGACTCAGAATAAGGTGATGGAGTCAATGAAAATGTTATGATCAGGGCTTTGTTATTTATTTTCTAAAAGACTTTTAAAGCAGAGAGCGCATATTCATGTTCTAGCATCTTTCCTCATAATTCCTTGACCTGCTTAACTTTGGCCACTCATTTATGCGAAATTGGACTGAGACAGAGAAGATTAACATGGCCCCTGAATGGAAGACAGGCAGATTCTTACAGCTTTCTACTCCTCAGCCCTGGCAATCTGGCTTCTGCCCCCATCGCTCCACTAAAATGATTCTTGTTAATGTCACTGATAGCATCTATACTGCTGGAGTTAATGGGCCCTTTTATGTCATTATCTCTTTTGACTTTTCTGTGACATTTGACACTCCCAGCCACTTACTGTTTCTTAAAAAAACTTTTTCTACAGCTTCTATGACATCATTTTGCCTGTTCTTTCCCGCCCTTCCTTTCAGAGCATCCTTTTTCAAGCCTCATTTTCTCTGGATGCTCCTCAAGTCTTGGTTTGCCCAGTGCTCCCTGTCCATTCTTAAACTTCTGCTGTTTGTATTGTATACTTTCTTCAAGATGATCTCATGTACACCCACATTTTCCATATCACATGGGTATCTCTTGCTTAGAATTTTCTTTTTTAATATAAACATTTTCTAAATTATTTATTGAGGCAGTATTTTAAGCTCAATCAAATATTAGTCACATAAAAGAACTATTTCCTATCTATAATAATAAAAGTATAATATGCTAATTAGACCAGACAGCTAAATAGCTGAGCGACCATTTGGACAACCTTCCAGACCACCTTCCGGACGAAGCCAGGGTTGTGAGGGCCGAGCCCCTTGCACAGATTTCTTGCAATGGCCCTCTAGGTCTTACATAAAGAGGCATGTCAAATCTCTTAGTAATGAACATTTTCTTAATATTTAGGCTCCTTTTCTTAAATATATGTATATTATTATTTGTATTAGATACACTTTTTTATTTTTCAATTACAGTTAACATTCATTATTTTATATTGGTTTCATATTTAGGGCATAGTGGTTAGACATTTATATAATTTTAAGAATGGTCCCCCCATAAGTTTAGCTACTAAGCTCTGGACTTCTGTGATCCAAAATATTGGTAGCCACATTTAAATGGCTAATGACTACTGAAATTCAAATTTAATTAAGAATTTAAAAAAATCAGTTCCTCAGTTATACTAGCAACCTGTTCAGTGCACAGTGGTCCTATGTGTCTGGCTTTCCTGTTGGACATGGAGAGAGCAGGGCACCCACGTGGTCCATCTTCAGAACTGCTTACTCAGTGTGTCTAAAACTGAACTTTTCTCACTTTATCTCTGATCCTCTCTCTTGGATTACTGTCTTGGTGACTTCCCAGGTTTTAGGCTTATCTCTTCCTCTCCATCACTCAGTTCTCCATTATTAGAACTGTTTTCCCTCTCTTTCCATCCCTCCTCTCTGTAGTTTAATTTAGGTTGTCTTACGTAGGCCCTTACCTGGATTTCTATAATAGATCATACCTTACCACCCTCCCTCCTTCCTCTTTGAATCTGTCCTTGCTCTGAAAGGGGTGTATTCTAAAATGTAATTCTGATTGTTTCACAATTAATTATTTTATTTGTTTAGTGTAGATTTTAGGGTATTGTTGAGACGGCTTATGTTATTTTATGCTCTCTCTCCCACCTATCTTTTCATTCATGTTATCTCTCATTCCTTCTCTACTTGAGTTTAATAATAATATTTTTTTGTTCTCCACTATGTAGCCTATGATCTTTCATCTCTGTGTCTTTATTCATATTGAGTCTTCTGTTTGTCTCAATTAAACTGAAACTTATAAACATGGGTCCAAGGGATTTCACACTCCAGTTTTTGTTTCTTTTTATCTAACTACCAGAGGCCCGGTGCATGAATTTATGCACAGGTGGGGTCCCTCAACCTGGTTGGCGATCTGGGCCAATTGGGGCCAGCCAACCAAGGGGAGGGACCATGGAAGGTTGGCCAGCCTAAAGGAGGCTGGCTGTGGGAGTGCACTGACCACCAGGGGGCAGCTCTTGTGTTGAGCATCTGTCCCCTGGTGGTCAGTGCATCATCAAAGCGACTGGTCCACCAGTCATTTGTTTACTGGTCATAACAGTCACTTAGGCTTTTATATATATAGATTACAGTCCATACATTAGACTACTTAATCGGAATGAATACTGGCTTTATTTTTCCTGCCATTATTCCTTTACTTACTTTGTTTGCTTCACCCATAATGACTCTTCCCATTTCTAGTTTCAATTATTTTCCTATCCTTCAAGAACTACCTCAAATATTAACTTCTCAATAAAGGTACTATTGATTCTCTCAACTTAGAAATAATTTTTTTCTTTATCTTGTATCTGTCTTTGATGGCTCAACATGTTTACCTTACTTTAATTATTCCCATGCTATTTATTTTTCTCTCTTCCTAGAGTGTAAGATGTTTGAGATTAAAGAGAATGTCTTGCTGCTAAGATCTTTTGCAGAAATCAAAGTATTGCTTTCTATATAGTGAATTCTTAGTAAATGTTTGAATTATGTTAAAATTAATGCAACATGTTTTTAAGCTGTAAAAATGATATTAATCTTAACTTAGTTGTACTTGACCATTTATAGGCAATATTGCTAAGCAGCAATGCTTGTCTTTGACTCCTAGATGCCTTTTGAATCTTGCTTTTTTATACCCCATTGCATATTGCTATTACCTTTTCAGACCTCTTAATTAAAGGACAAATTTAAGTGTACTGAGAGTTACTATTTTAATCTTTTGATTTTTTTTTTTTCAAGAAAGAGAAGTTAGGGCAGGTGTTTGCTTTAGCAGTCTCATTTCCTAGTGTGTAGGTCATACTGGGCAGTCCTATGATGTTTATCTAGTGCCTTATCTCACCCTCCCTGGTGCATCTGCTCTTCAATAGTAAGAGCCACATGGACATTTATTGAGAGTGTGTTGTTCCTGGGGCTGTGGCAAGTGAAGAAATCTGTCCTGGCTTATCCTCTGTCAGGATCCAAGCATTAGTGGCCTGCTTTTGGTTGTAAACATGAAAAATGGAGGAAATGCAGGAGGGAAGAAATCTATGGAAAGGATTTAGCACGTGTAGTTGGCTTGTGGAAGAAACCTTACTTTTTACTTGTTTTTTCTCCATAGTATTTTGGGCAAAAATTGTTGTATTAACTGCCATTTACAACTGTTTAGTCTGAGCAAATTACTGAACTTTTTTTCTCAATTTCCATATCTACATAGTAGAATTAATCTAAAGTGGAAATAATAAAAATACCCCTTAAGCTGTTGTAAAGATCAAATTTGATAATATTCATAAGACAATACAGTACCTCGCACAGTACACTCTCAATAAAAGTTGTCATTATCATCATTACACTATTCTGAAGATTCACTTTCCTCTTATTTTTTTTCTCCTCATAATTTTTTCTTCTCACTGATTCCCATTAGTAAAATATTTTTAAATATTCAGTATTTTAAAATGATTTTTATGAAACTATAAGATGTAGAAAACAACATATAAAATACTTATTTCTTGTTATAAAGTTGAATTAAAAAGGGTTGTAGCTCGGGATATTGACTTTTAAGTTATAAATGTTTAATCCTAATGTTGTACACTAATATTATATTTTATTATGCTGTAATTGAAAAAAAGTTTGAAGAAATCATTAAAAAAAGAGATTGTACCCATTTCGATATCATTTTTTAATCCCTGATACATGTATTAATTTATTGCTTCCCCAGAAAGGTGACAGAGTTTTCACTACTGGCACGATCTCGGGGGCCTATGCAGAGTTTGCTATTGCAGCTGATGACACTGTTTACACACTGCCAGAAAAACTGGACTTTAAACAAGGAGCTGCCCTTGGTGTCCCATATTTTACTGCATACCGAGCTCTACTTCACAGGTACTAACACTGTCAACTATACAACTAACAACAATATAGCAACAACAAAGGAGGGCAGTATTAATTGCTTTTCTTCTTACCATCTGTGTACCATTTAGTTACCATTAAGCTTTTATGAAGTGGAAACTGCTAATTCAGGAGATTGTTCTAATTACTGGGGATAAGAAGAGAAAACACTGTATTTGTGTTCAAGATGCTCACAGTCTAGTAAGGGAGGTAAGACATAAGAGGAATAATAGTTATATGCATTGTCAAAAGTACATGATGAAGATGTGCATAGAGATTTATGGGATCGCAAGGGATGTACCTATGGTGATGACATAGGTCTTCCAGGCAAGGTATAAGGCTTGGATTATTTTAAAGCCATGGTTAAAAAATCTGGTTATCCAACCATGAAAACTAATTGCTGTAATTTAAAAGTACGTATAGAGCTGTACACTAGACACACTGGTCAATTTCCATAGGTGAGACCTGAGAATCTATATTTTAATCAAATGCCCTGAGTATTTGAAAAAGATAAGAGGGAATTAGCTTGGTGAAGGACCTGGGAAAGGAGAGGGCATTCTAGACATTGGTATAGTTGGTGTGTGAGAGAACATGGTATCTGGGAAGATCTATAGCAGTGTGGTTTTGTTGGATAGAAGATTTTAATGCAAAGAATGGGAAAGAATAAGTATTGGTATCACTTATCAGCTGTATGGAGGATGGAAATTCTTGCACATGGCGGGAGTGAGGATCTCTCAATAAATGTTAGCTGTCATCACCACATATGTAGGTTTCAGTTTGTAAAAGCTATATTATAAAGCTCACGCATTTTTTGTAAGGGATTAAGTGTTTTATTCAGGAGACTGATATTGTCATCTTTTTGTATTATTGGTATCACTTATCAGCTATATAGAGAATGGATTTGACCATAGGAAAGGAGAAGGAGATGGGAGGGTCTTATAGGAGTATCTTCTAGGCCAGAGCAAGGGTCATGGAAGAAGAGGTGAAGAGAAAATGATAACTATTTAAATGTAAAATTGGGACTATTTGGTTGACTACATGTGGAGAATGAAACAAAGGAAGGGCTTAAGAATACTTCTAGCTTTCTAGCTTGAGTAATGTTTAACTGTGACAAAAATAAAAGAAAAAAGTTTCAAAGGGAAGCTGAGTTCAGTTTTGGACCTGAATCTAAGACACATCCTCATGGAGAAGTTCAGCAGGCTGTTGGATGAAAGAGTCGGAAGCTTGAAGGCTGGAGGTATACATTTGGGGATATCAGCATGTGGGTGAAAGCTGACAAGATGAAAGTGATTGAAATCTCCCAGGGAGTGAGAAGAACAGTAGAGTGAGAATGGAGCCTTAGTGAACATCAACATTTAAGGATATATAGTTGGAGGTAGGAGACAGAGTCCCAAGAGAACCAAAATGAGTTATTCTTAGACAAAGGGAGTCCAGAAGCCATGGTGTCCATTAAACATTTGTTAAACTCCTGGGCTTTGAAAAAAGGAAGACCTGGATTGGAGTCCTTTCTTTACCCACTACTAGGCTATATGACTTGGTCAAGTTACTTTCCTGTTCAGCTTCAGTTTACTGATTTGAAAAAACTAATAGCACCTTTCTCATAAGCATGTGGCAAGAATTAGGTGAAGTAATGCATACTTCTTAGTATAGAGCCTGGCACAGCGTAAATACTAATTCAGTGTTGATAGTATTAGGGATAATAGTTGATTTTGCTTTTAAGGAGGGAAGCTAGCTATCAAAAGCAGCAGCAAGATGTATGTAAAAAATAGCAGTTAGCTTAGCAATTAAGAGGTCATTGGTAACTTTAGTTAGATTGTTTTCAGTAGAGTTGTGAAACAAACTGATTGGGTTGAGGAACGAAGAGGAAATCTGTTCCTTGAACGGAGACTATTATTTTAAAAAGAGTGTGTGTATATATATATATATCCTGGCACACAAGATTCTTGCACATGGTGAGGGAGGATCCCTCAGCCTGGCCTGCGCCCTCTTGCAGTCTGGGAGCCCTCTGGATGTCCGACTGAAGGACATCCCTAGCTGCTGCAAAGGTGGGAGTGGTTCCCCTCTACTGCCACTGGGCTCACCAGCCGTAAGCCTGGCTATTGGCTAAGTGGTGCTCCCACTGTGGGAGTACACTGACTATTAGGGGGCAGCTCCTGCATTGAGCATCTGATCCCTGGTGGTCAATGGACATCATAGCAACAGGTCGTTCCACCGTTTGGTCAATTTGCATACTAGACTTTTATTATATAGGATGATGGGGAGAGAAACAGAGAGAGTGAGTTTAAGGAATTGGCTCACATGATTGTGGAGACTTGATAAGTCTAAAAAGAAAAAAAAAATCTGATAGGGTCTACCAGCAGGCTGGAGACTCAGAGAAGATTTCAGTTACTAAGTCAAAGAAATCTGCTAGCAGAGTTCTTTCTTGCTTTGGGAGAAGTCAGTCTTTTGCTCTTTTAATGCCTTCAACTGATTAGATGAAGCCTATCAGTTTTATGGAAGGCAATATACTTTACTCAAAGTCTACTGATTTAAATGTTACTCTTATCCAAAAAACATGGTGAAAAAAACCATTCAGAACCATGTTTGACTAAAGCTGGCACCCTGGCTCAGCCCAGCTGACACATAAATAACCCTCACAAGGACTCCACACCAGGGTAGTGGGGTTCTGGGAGAGGGTTAGCCTGCTCTATCTCCACCCATTACAGGTCCAGGGATTTAGGAGAATGTGTTCATTGTGTTTGAGGAGTTGTTTAAGATTTATTAAAAATTCATTGAGAATTATTTTATATCTCTTATTATAACATTAATAATCCTATTCCCTTACATTTGAATTTTAACTTTTAAAATGTCAAAGTGTTTCAGTAATAGTTATTGTAGTTTATCATGTAAACCTCTCCATTTAATTCACTACCCTCAATCCCTTCATCTCCAAGCAAGAGGGCTTGGAGAAAACTTCACTTACTCCTTATAGTTGACATTTGTCAGCTATGGGCACACAGCCTTGAGCAGGACTCCAGGTTACCGTGTCTCACTCCCAGACTGAACATAATTACTGTGTGCCACCCCCTATTGTTCTAGGAAGAAAGAGATCCTCTCAGAGCCAAAGCTGGACCAACCACAGCTGTGATATTAGCACTTGTCCATCTGGAATAATTAAGATCTCCTCTCTGTCTTGTTGCGTATTCCTTGTTTTCAGTATATTAGAAAAGTAGTAGTATGAACCAGAAGTAAAACAGCGAGTTCAGAGGATCTGGACATTTTAGGGGTGACATGGGAACCTTTGTGACAGGATTTATTGAACTTACAATAGTCTTATAATTGCTGACTCAACATTGCTTCCTGAAATGAGGGCTTACAGGCTGGTGCAACCTGATGTTTGAAGGCATGGAAAAGTAAACGTGTTTTCTTAAATAGTCTAGCCACTGTGTTTATTTGGGCAGTGCTCTGTGCCACAGAATAAAGACTAGCTATAATGGACCTGTTTTGGGATGCTTCCTGTGAGAATCAAGGAGAAAATCCAGTACCTCTAGCTTCAGCAGTTTCACTAGCATGCCTCCAAGGACTGCAGCCTCTCAGAACAGGACCACAAGGTGATCTCACCTCCAGCACGGGGCCTGATGCACAATAGACTCCCATAAACGGGTATTGAATGAATAAATGAACTGAGGTTTTCTCTTATCTGTGGCTCTGAAGAGTCATTGTTTGATCCTCTGGAGCCTGGAGAATATCTCACAATGAGTTTCTTCTTTGGGTAGGTGGTAGCTGGTCTGAGGGTAGGAGTTCCTTGAGAATAATTAAAAGTATCTGAGCTTAATTAGCTTTAAGGTGAGTTGATGAACCTGTGCTTTCTCTTGTAGCGCCCGTGTGAAAGCTGGAGAGAGTGTTCTGGTTCATGGGGCTAGTGGAGGAGTAAGTATTTTTTTTTTAAAGTTTATTTTTAAATGAGCTTTTGTTTATGGGTTGCACATTTAAGTCCATTTTAAAAGCTAAATTTATAAATATAGTCAGGGGTGCTTTTTTCTTTTATGTAGTAAAGCTTTTATAAGTTTTGTCTTCTGAAGGTGATTCTTTGTCATTAGTTTAGCATTTCTTGGAAAATAAATTCACCAGATTACCCCATTGAAAATATATCTATTAGGTTTTTCACCTATGTTGAGTGTGGAACAAGATAAACTGGCTTTGTTTTTGCCTTCAAGTGGCATATGTTATAATAATGCTTATGTAAAATTTTAAACAGTTCTTTAAGATGAATATGAATTCTGTAGTCTCTTAGATAAGGAACTAAGATTCATTAAAGTTTTATATATGTTGCCCCAGATAGCACTGCAAAGCCACACTAAATTCTTTGTCCTTTCTGTCTCCCTTTGGCTGCCTGCCTGCTGCGCTTTGATGACATTCACCACGAAAAGTATACAGCTGTGTCCTTAACACCACAACCCATGGCTTAAAATGCTAGTGGCGGGGTGGGGGAAGTGGGGACTCAGAATGTATGAAATAAGCTTTAGTGAAGTCACCGAATGCAGGGCTGTCAGAAGCCTCTTCAAGAAACCTGCTGTCAATCTGTCTTTGAGGAGCTTAGAGGAAGAGTTAGAGCTCTGAGGTTGGAACTGAACAAGAAATCCATACGACCTCTATCCTGCAAGTAGAGGTTTAGAAATTTTGGAGACAGGATTTTACAGTTTTAACAGAAAGGGGCTAGGGCTAGAAGGCTCACCTTGGGAAGCTGGTTAACCCTTTTAGAGCACTAGGTATTCTAGACAGGAGATTAAAAGAAGTAACCTATTAAACGGTACATTGTCTCCAGAATAATGAGTGGCATCCTGAAAATGTGAATTTACCTTTGAAAGGGCCAGGTAATGCAGACAATTCAGCCCATTGTGTCTCTTGTTACTTTAGATAGATGAATTGCAAGGTTTCACACCCAGCATCCTGCTTATCTCAAATAGATAAATTCTGAAGGATTTCACAGATCAGATTGTTTGCTAAAAACACCAAGATTCTTTATGGGGCTTGAGAAAACATAACAAATATACCTTGTCAAGAACTTTCATTGTTTAGTTTCACTGAAGAGGCTATTTTTGGGTTAAATTAAATTTAACCCTAAATAATGAAAGGCTCTGTCAAACATACATTTATTTAAATCGATTTGGCTTTCAGAGAGTGCACCTTGTACTCTGTAGAGAAAGGAGAAATTTTAATAGGGGAGAGAAAATCTCTTTTATTCCTTTTACCCTCTTGTAAAAAGCCCAGTTGCTTCACCATGATTTTTTTTTTAAGGCAAAAATCCATGCTGTTCTCTGTGCTGGCTGAGTTTGTTCATCCTTCGCTGGAAGGGATAGGCCAGCGACCTGGTGTGTGAAGCACTTTTGATCTCCCTGCCCCATTAGAGGGAAACAGCACAGGACTTTTCTTGCTTCTGTTTGTACTTTCTGTCCTCGTTTAATTCAAATTCCTTTGGGATTATATTGTGTATTTAAACTGATGTGGAACTTATGAATGTAGCTATTATCCAGATATTTTGGTGGAGAGTGCCCTATTATAATGTCAGCAAAGTAAATAAAAGAAAAGTGTAGGTACACAATACTGAGGGAGTATGGCTAGTATAATTGTGGACCTCAGGCCTGCGAGTTTGTAACGCTGTGACAAGTTTTATTAAGTTCCATTATCATTTCACTTGTTTTCTATCATCTCCAATCCATAAGGATTTTGCCTTCCTCTAAGCCAGTTATCAATAAAGGGTGATGTTGCATTATCCCTCCCCTCCTTCAGGGATATTGGCAGAGTCTGGGGACATTTTTGGTTGTTGTATCTGGGTAGAGGGTTCTGGCATCTGGTTGGTAGTAGACAGACATTATGCTAAACAACCTTCAATGCACAGGATAGCCCCACAGGGAAGAATTTTCTGGCCCAAAATGTCAATAGTGCCAAGTTTGAGAAATACTGCTGTAAATGTTTGTGACACTTATCTGTACCATTCATTTAGCATGTAAATCAAACATATATGGCCTAGTTTTGTATTTTGAACAATTGCTTATATCTATATATGTTTATTCTTTATCCTAAGCACATTTGTGTGTGTGTGTATGTGTGTGTGTGTGTGTGTGTGTGTGTGTGGCGATCTAATGATTTCATCTAATCCTATGGCTTTAAATACCATTTGTAAACTGATAAATCTCAGGTTTATTATTTCCAGCTCTAAACTCTTTCGAGTCCATACCCATATTGAGCTGATTAATGAATGTCACCAGTTAGGTGAGCAGTATACAACTCTGCATGTTCAAAGTGAATTATTGACACTTTCACAAACTTGATCCTCTCTAATCTTCCTTATCCCATTAATCTACCAAGTTAATCTGGCCAAAGACCTAGGAGACATCCTTGATTTTTCTACTTTCTCCCATCTCACAATCTATGAGGAAGGCCTTTCAGTTTAACTCTAAATTGTATCTGAACTTGTTATTCTTCCCAGTGTGGCCACTTTAGTCCAAGCCAGCTTCACCTCTTATTTTGACCACTATATCATCTGCTAACTAGTCTTCCTATACTTGTTTCCCCAAAGCCTTCTTTTTTCCTCTTATATAATTTGAATGTTGTTTTTAAGGCCTAAATTGGATCACACCCCATTTAAGCTCTCTGGTAGTTCTACATAGTTCTTTAATTAATCCCAATCTTTACCCCCAAGGCCGTTGTTTCTTTGCTTCTCTGCCCCTCTGGCCTCTTCCATTCTCTCCCATATGCCCCCGAGGCCACATTGTCCCTCTTTCTTTTGAGCACTCCACACTCATTCCCACTTCACCACGTTAGCCATGACCATTCTGCCTATAGCATTCTCCAATGGCTTCCCTGATCTTCACACGTGGCTTGTCCCTCGCTTCATTCAGTCTTCATCTCTTCACAGCAGCTTTTCCTAATGACTGAACTGCTTCCTCTCCCTATCTCTTTCTAACCCAGGAGGCTATTTTATTTTTTTCATACTTTTTATTTTCTGAATTTAAGTTGTTCATGTATTTTTTTTATGTGTTTATCATCTTCCCCCTTCTTTAGATTGTAAGTTTCTTGGGTCAAGTACCATGCCAAGCACATAGTAGATGTTTAATAAGTGTTTATCGTATAGATGAATAAATTAATTTGCCCATGTATCTGTCTCTTCCACTTAAATGTTAGAGCCATTACACTTATTATATTTTATATGTGTAATTAAAGTATGAAGTCTGTGAACATATCTTGATTATCTAAGTAAACATTTGTTAACTAAGTAAACATTTTGATGCATTGGTTGAAAACTCAAGCTGTACAGTCTGATTTGATCCAGCTCTTATTTCCATCTCTGTGACCTGGGCAAGTTACTTACATTTTATAACTTTAGTTTTCTTATCTGTAGACTAGGGATAATAATCAATCTGTATCATGGGCTTCTTGTGAAGATGAAGCAAAGTGACACATATAGTATATTATTTAGAGTGGAACCTGGCATATTATAAATGCTCAATAGAAGTTACCTATTGTTCTTATTTCTTCATTTATATTTGAACTTCCTTAATAGTATACTAGGATTTAGAAGAACCTTACATTCATTATCTATACTTAACAAATGTTTGCAAGGATGCAAAGAATCTAAAAATACTAGGTTAAGAATATAAACTGATGGTTGCCAGATTTTGGGGGGACAGGGATGGGAGGCTGGATGGAAAAGCTAATGGGATTAAGAAGTACAAATTGGTATTTACAAAATAGTCTTGTGGATGAAAAGTACAGTATAGGGAATACACTCAATAATGCAGTAAGTATATTGTAATAACTATGTATGGTCCCAGGTGTGTACTAGACTTATTGGGGGATCACTTCATAAATTGTCATAAATATCTCACTACTTGGCTGTACACCGGAAACTAATATAAAATAATATTGAATGTCAGCTGTAATTGACAAATAAAAAATGTGCACCCTCCCCCTAAAAAGATAAATAAAACTGTTGGGTTGTATTTTGTTTTTCAGGTAGGACTAGCAGCATGCCAAATTGCTCGAGCTTATGGCTTAAAGGTTTTGGGCACAGCTGGTACTGAGGAAGGAAAAAACATTGTTTTGCAAAATGGAGCCCATGAAGTGTTTAATCACAGAGAGGTTAATTATATTGATAAAATTAAGGTAAAATTGTTCTACAGTTTTATAAAAGTAAAATTTTGTTTCTTGGGAGACTTACACATTTTTTTATAAGTTCTTTTTAACCACTCTCTTAAAGTTGTTTGCCTCTTTTTTAAATGCCTGTATTTTTTTTTTTGCCTATGTGTGTTTTGTTATTTTAATTTAAAAAGCAGAAATGTCTAATTTTTAAACTTTCACTCTTATTTCTGTATTGTTTATGTTTGCCAAATAAAATTTAGCCTCTCAAGTCTTCCAGCTATCAGAATTTAATGCCAGTCACAGTTCAAGTAAATCCATAGCTCTATATTTGCACCTGTGAGGTGTTATTAATATCATTTCTATTGGTATAAATTTTTCATGCAAGGTGAAGTATCCCAAGATTACAAACTTGATCTGTCTAGCCTAGGAAAGAATATTTATTTGTTAACAGGATGCTTTGGACTCCAAAATTTGGAGGACTAATCACTACTTCTTCCAAAGCAATGAGATAGCATTTAATGAGTTGTTGCATATGTTCCATTGCTACAATAGAATTCAAGCAGATTCTGAAGTTCTCCATTTGTGCTCTAGTAGCAATTTACTAAACACTGATTACTTTACTAACCCTCAAACTACTTGCTCATGTTGAGAAAGAATTAGCGTTTTCTAGTACTGATTACTATGTAAACTAGGCCATTACAAACTAAGGAAATGATGAATGAGAGTTTATTACCACTAAATCAACTTGCCATAAAACTGACGAAAGGCATTCCTTTGTTATATGTCTAGGAAACCTACAATTAATGGAGTATTCACTCCTGGTACCAATTTCCAAGAGTATTTACAAAGTTGAAAAACAGCCAGTTATTTTAAGAAGATATTTTTGTTTTTCAGTAATCTAATTTTAAGATCATGTGATCTTGTAGCTTATATCATTCAAAATACATTTCTGAAATGCATGGGATAATTGTAACTTTTATAGATATTTTTACTTGCTTTCTTAACTTATTTTGCATTCTTTTGTATTATATAGAAATCTGTTGGTGAAAAAGGAATTGATGTTATTATTGAAATGTTAGCTAACGTAAATCTTAGTAATGATTTGAATCTTCTATCATATGGAGGACGAGTAATAGTAAGTATTTCTCTTTTTTTAACCACTTTGAAGTTTTATCATAATTTACCACTATCTTATATAATAAAAGGCTAATATGCAAATTGTCCACTTGACCAGGGGTTCAAAGGGGAGTTCAACCAGGGGGGTGGGCCAGCTGGCCAATTGCCCGTGGCCCTTCCCCCTGCCAGCTGGACCCCACCTGTGCACGAATTTGTGCACCAGGCCTCTAGTGTTGCAATAATCTTTAACTATAGGCATGTTGTTCTTCATAATAGATTGTTGGCAGCAGAGGTCCTATTGAAATAAATCCACGGGACACCATGGCAAAGGAATCTAGTATAATTGGAGTTGCTCTGTATTCATCAACCAAGGTAGGAAAAGAAGTCATTGTGATTTCGGTAACTTAAATACTAGTTCAATTTGCCTAGTAAGGCAGGCTAAAAATTTAAGTAGATGTTATACTTAGTTATTTTATCCTATGTGTGCATTAAGGCTTAGTCATCAGAAAATAACTAGGGTGGCAATATTATTTATTTTCCAAGTCAGTACACTTTTGAGGAGAAATAAGATACTACTCATAATCATTTCAGAACAGTAAGTATTTTGTGATTTGATACTGTATCAAACAAATTGGACTTATGGTTATCCTACAGAGGGCTCTTTTTCTGTAATTCTGGATAAGTTGACAAAAGCCACACATTTATAAGAAACTCTTTATGCTTTTTAGATTCTGAAAATATTTAATGCTTTTGAAAGTCAGCCCATATATTTTTCTACCAAAAAACAAAAACAAAAACAAAAACCTTTTTCTTTCACTTTAGGAAGAATTTCGGCAATTTGCAGCAGCTCTTCAAGCTGGAATGGAAGTTGGTTGGTTGAAACCTGTAATAGGTTCTCAGTATCCATTGGAGAAGGCGGTCCAGGCTCATGAAAATATCATCCATAGCAGTGGGGCTACTGGAAAAATGATTCTTCTCATGTCATAATTAATTCCTTCATGTATTTCCTATGTAATTAGAGGTCTCTTATCCCAGTTTTACTTACATGATCACTGCTTTAATTGGCATTCATTTAATTCAGTGAGTTTCTTTAATATTAAAAAAACAAGATTTGTCCTTAGAGATCCTAGGCATTCGAGCACAATGTATGTTTTAGCTGACAATATTCTTTATGCTGTAATCAAGCAGTCATAGTAGGAAGTAGAATGTTGTGGTCATTGACATTGGGGTACGTTATAGATATTCCTGTTACCTGATCATTAATTTCATACCTTTAATTAAAGCATGCTCATTGAAAATAAGACTGCTTGATTTCCAAGCCTACTTCTCCTTAGGAAATTTCTTTCATCTCTGATTAGCCTAGAACTGTATTGGACGCTGCAGATTTTGGGGACTGAACAAGACCCCTTGTCCAAGCTAATTTTATCTGGATCTACAATTTGCTTGGAAGGGCCAGATAAACAATATTTGTTAATTTTCTAATGTTTATCAAAATACTAGAACATTCACTATGTTCATGGTTGATTACTAGTGGTCTGTACATTCTGGGACAGCAGTCTTTTTTTGGTGTAATCTGATCCTAGGTGCATAGCCTCCAGATAGATACTTCTTAACTGGCTTTCAAATTAGATTTAGAATTATCTGTTTGTGTGATGGGTTTCATATTTTTTAAAAATAAATAAACAAATTTGACACATTAAGAATGATCTGCTTTTGTTTTCATAACATGGTCACTTGCAATGATTCTGTGGGAAATTAAAAACTGTGTTTATTTAGTTTGTCTGTATATTTTACTTGCCTTACTTCATTTTTACATAGCTCCTAATGGTCCCGTTCTAACAGAGTTCTGTGCTGGAAGTCTTTATCTACACTAAAGAAGTGATTGCTTAGAAATCTTGCTGTCAACATTATGTCCAAGGAAATGAGGTTTGATTGTTAATTCTGTCTTGTTTTTTATTCCTGTGAACACAGCCTCTTATCTATTGTAGCATTATGTGGTTGGTCCTCTTGACCTGATTTGTTCTGTTGAATGACAGTCATGTTTCTAGTCTGAACATGGAATTCTGCTTTAACAGTGAACAGAAAGCCCTGCTAACTTCTATAATTGAGGGCTGTCATTGGCTTCTGGATGTATGTGCCATGGCTGAAGTGTTTTGTTACTAGCATTTTTCAAGTTTATTCACTATTTCTTTTATAAATTAGTGCCCATGAAATAATTTGTTTGAAAAAGTGTTAAAAAACCAATGTTGCCCTGGCAGGGTGGCTCAGTTGATTGGAACATTGTCCCATACACCAATGGGACATGGTGTTTCAGGTTTGATTCCTAGTCAGGGCACATACCAAGATTGCAAGTCCAATTCCCAGAGAGGGTGTTTATGGGAGATAATCCATTAATCTCTCCCTCTCTCTCTCTTCCTTTTTCCCTCCTTCCCCCCCCCCCCCCTCCTTCTTTTCCTCTCTCTCCAAAACCAATGAAAACAAAAACATATCCTTAGGTGAGAAGTAAAAACGAAACAATCCCATGATTCTAGAAACTAGTATGTTATATACATCCTAAAATGAAAGATTCCTTCCCATACAAAAAGATAAAGGAGTTATTATTCTTAAAAGTGAGAATCTTTTTGGTACCCCAGTTGGAGAGCCTGGCTTTCAGCTCCTTTTGGCCCTTCTTTGTGGCCTTCCCAGGCCCAGTCTCCCCCTTCCCTGTCAGGACAAAGCTATGATGCCTACAGCTTTGTGGACAGCTTAGAATGCAAGGACTCACAGGCACATGGAAACTCGCCTACAACTCCATGGATTCTCTGGACTACAAGGATCAGAGTGCCCAACAGTTTCAGATCTTGAAGTGACTCTTCTCCATCTTCCTCTGTCTCATTTCTAAACCTGCCTTTTAAAGAATAATTACCCCTCATTTATAGAATGAGCTGAAGTATATTGCTCACTTAACACTTCACAATCCCTTGATACACTTCAGTTACTAGCCAAACTTTCTGTATTAACTACCACATCCATGACTTTATAGCATTGGACATGTTCCCTGTATGAATCTCCTTACAGTTCTAGTTCTATTCTAGTCTCAGTTTTCAGCCAACATATTGCACTGTTGCTACTTGCAGCCTTGGGGACTAGTGCTGCCCCTGATGCAAAGTGAAGAATAACCTCAAAAATCTACAAGGATTATGTCATCTCTCAACCATCTGAATTTCTGTTCCTATTTGCTTTGACCTTAGAATCATATAATGTACTAGAGGTCCAGTGCACAAAATTTGTGCACAGGGGTGGTGTCCAGCTCAGCCTGCTCCCTCTCCAATCTGGGATCCTTTGAGGGATGTCTGACTGCCCATTTAGGCCTGATTCTATCTCACAATCCAGGACTGCTGCCTGCCTGCCTTCCTGATTGTCCCTAACCGCTTATGCCTGCCAGCCTGATCATCCCCTAGCCACTTCCCTGTCAGCCTGATTGATGCCTAAATGCTCCCTTGCCAGCCTGTTTGCCCCTAACTGCCTTGTCATCTCTAACTGCCCTCCCCTGATGGCCTGGTCACCCCAACTTCCCTCCCTGCCAGCCTGGTTACCCCTAACTGCCCTCCCCTGAAGGTTTGATCACCCTCAACTGCCCTCCTTTGCAGGCCTGGTCCCTTCCAACTACCCTCCCCTGCTGGCCTAATCACCCACAACTGCCCTCCCTTGTAGGCCTGGTCCCTGCCAACTGCCCTCCTCTGCTGGCCATCTTGTGTCCAAGGGGAAGGATCTTTTGACCACATGGGGAAATCATCTTGTGCATTGGAGTGGCCTTATCTGCATATTACATGTAATATGCAGATTGACTATCAATCTGCATATTACTATTATTAGATAGAATAGAGGACTGGTGCATGGGTGGGGGCCAGCTGGTTTGCTCTGAAGGGTGTCCTAGATCAGGGTGGGGGTTCCCTAGGGGAATGGGGCAGCCTGGGTGAGGGGCCTGTGGTGGTTTGCAGGCCGGCCACGCCCTCCAGTGACCCAAGTGGAGGCCCTGGTATCTGGGACTTATTTATCTGCTACAATTGGAGATAAATTGTAACTTTGATGCCTTAAGTGGAGGCCTGGGCCAGCCAGGGTTTGTGGAAAGCTTGGCTTCCTCTATCACCAGGGGCAACCCTAGCCTCCCTCCTGCTCTCTCTGTGGCCCATATCCATCTTGTTTGGGTTAATTTGCATACTTGTTCTGATTGGCTGGTGAGTGTGGCTTTGTGGATGTAGCAGAGGTATGGTCAATTTGCATATTAGATAGGATTAGAAATGAATAGATGAGTCACCCACCCTGAAGTTAAGAAGGTGAAAGGACATGCTAAAGGTCACATGACTAGTAAATTCAAACTCAGCCAACATTGTTTAGTAGGCTTTTAATATAAAATCCTGAATTTAAATTTCCAGGCTTGCTGTAACTCAAGAGACTGCCTGCTTTTGAGCCTCATTTTGTCTGAGATTCCTAGTTTCTGATGATATTATAGTCATGTTTGCCTCCATTGTCATTTATCTCTTGATTTGACTTCTATGAAGGGGTTATTCTGTTCATCCATTAGTTCAAAATATTTATTAAGTTCATAAGAGTGAGAAGGCACAGTGCTAAAACTTGCAGATATAAAGATATATAAAACTTAGTCCACATCCTTGAGCTTATAGTTGTGTAGGGGCAAGACCCAAGCAAAATATTTTTTGGAGTATTGCATACACACATTACACATATATGCAACTTTTTAAAGAGATTCTTTTTAATTTTTCTTAAGCAGTTATTGGTGCTGACAAGTCTAAATCTATAGGACAGGACAGCAGGGTTTCTATGTTTCAGTATTAAGGCAGAATTCTTTCTCTGGGAAAACTCATTTTTTGTTCTTAAGAATATTAACTGATTGAATGAGACCCACCTGCATTATTGCAGGTTATCTACTTAAAAGCAGCTAACCATCAAGAAGTGACCTGGGGACACAGATGTGGGACATTTAGTGTAACTTGGGATTTCTAATTACAAATTTAGTATCTTTGATGCATTAGTTAGCTCCCTCTACCCATAGTAGCTTTGGCCTTAGAAGTACAAAATAACTTTGATGCTTCTGAAAAATAAAAACCCAATCAGGTAACATTTTATAAAATCCTCTGGTCAGCTTTATAGAGGCAATATGTGTGCCAAGGGGTTTCCAAAATCTACAGTGTAAAGAGCTTTTTTTCCATTCAAGACAATTCTCAAGAACAGCAAAACCTATCAGGTCACTTTGGCCTGGTTCTCTGTGTCCTCAACCACATCTTACAGAAAGCACCCTGCTCCATCTTTAAGTTTCTCTTCAATAGTGCGGTTTTATAGCACAGTGATTTTCTAAAATGTCATTTGAAAATTGTCAGGAGACAATTTTACTAATCCATAGGGCTTTAGGAATAGTTTATATTGTGGTAATTTACTATATTTAAGGAAAGAGTATAAGAAATTTGATATCATTGAAATAAATCTAGAGTCACTTTGGTCTATGCCAGTGACCACACATGTATCAGTGGGAACACTCCATGTACTTTAAAAGTGTTTCTAAGCCACTTACATGATACAGATGCTCATTAAAGTGTGTTAAATATGGCCACAGATTATCAGTCCTTCATTTATCACGCACCAAGACTGCCACTGTACAAGAAACTAAAGAGGAAACCCTTTGCCAAAATCAATTGGGAACTTAAGTGTCAATCACTTGGTATATTGACCCTAATTAGGTGCAAGGTAAGTAGGAAAAAAGCCTCAACTCAGCCACTGCTTCTTACTCAAGACCCAGGGGCTACACTGCCTAGAAAATCAAACCCCTTATTGTTCAGAAATATTTGAGCTAGCTGGAGATTATGTATCCCTCAGCAACTTGCTTTCCTTTGCATTTTATGGACTACAGGCTTTAATTTTTGGTGCAACTGAAGATTCAGGAGGGAGGGGCACTTTGC
>PVJN01035051.1:0-22346 GCA_004026805.1 Lasiurus borealis
CCTCCCGTCAGAGAAAGCCAGCCAGGTACTCGGGCACCCGCTCTCTCAGCGCGCGCGTCTCCGTACCTCAGCTTTTTGCAGTTCCTCTGGGTGTCTGTGAGCCCCTCTCTTTCCTTCTAGCTGTAGAACTTCCACTCCGCCAGCTTTCCTGTGGTTCTGGATGATGTCTGTTCTGTCTTTTAGTTGTAATTTTGAAATTGTTGTGCGAGGCAGCAGTGTAGGTGTTTACCTATGCCGCCATCTTGGCTCCTCCCTCTCAATAAATCTTTATAGGGAGGAGAAACTAGAACAAGTCTGTTATTGGTGAAAAGGTTGTAGCCACTCATTTTAGCTAGAATGGCAAGGATTTGGTATATTTTGGTTGGCACAGTGACCTTATTTCTGTCTATGCTTAGGCAAAATTAAGTAATTTTGCTTTTTCACATTTAATTGTAGTCCTAGAATAACCTGATCTGAGGCTGTTATGTGAGATGGTTTATATCCAATAATAGAATAAGATGGACTAGCTGTGAATATCAGGCCAGTTTCCTGATATCAAGGACTGCTTTTAATATTTCTTTCTCTTTCACCCCCTCTCAGGTAATTTGAGACAGTCAATTTTCCCATAGTTTGTGATGTGATGACAGTACATTTAATTTGGGTTTAGACTGGTATAAAGGCCCTTTAGGCCTTGAGAGTAGCCATTAGCTTCAGCCCACATACCAGAGAGTCCTGTACTAGGGTTTAGGACACAAGTATAACTAAAAATAGAATTTTACCTTAATTCTTTTTGCAACTGTTCTTAAAAACACAATTCCTATTGTCCTGGAGGAGTTTTGAAGTCATTATTGGTCCTTGTTAGAGTTTGGTATTTTTAAGGAATATACTAAATATGTAAATATAATAAAACTTCATTTGGGGGCACACAATTTATAGTGCAAATTACAGTATTTAGTATTATATGTCATAAGGCATAGAGATCAGTCTTTGAAGCCAGGCTGCTTGGATTTAAATTCTAATTCTGTAACTTATGAGTTGGGTGACCTTGTGCAACTCACTTTATGTGTTTCAGTTTTCATATATTGTGAACTACCTCATAGATTATTATGAAGATCAAATTGATTTATATAAAGTGCTTTTAAATATACATACCACATAGGTGCTGATAGGTGTATTTATCTTTATTATTTTTATTAGAGACCTGGTGCACAAAATTAATGCATGGGGGGATGTCCTTCAGCCCAGCCTGCTCCCTCTCAAATCTGGGACCACTTGAGGGATGTCCAACTGTCCATTTAGGCCCACTCCAGGGAGGCTCTTAACTGCTCACCTGCCTGCCTTCTTGATTGCCCCTAACCACTTCTGTCTGCCAGCCTGATCACCCCCTAACCACTCCCCTGACAGCCTGATTGATACCTAACTGCTCCCCTGCCAGCCTGTTTGCCCCTAACTGCCCTACCTTGTGGGCCTGGTCACCCTAACTGCCCTCCCCTGCAGGCCCAGTCACTCCCAATTTCCTTCCTCTGCAGGCCTTGTCACCCCTCACTGCTGGTACCTGCAGGCTTGATCACCCACAACTGCCCTCCCTTGCAGGCCTGATCTCTGCCAACTGCCTTCCCCTGCTGGCCATCTTGTGGTGGCCATCTTGTGTCCACATGGAGGCAGTCATATTATGTGTTGGAGTGATGGTCAATCTGCATATTACTCTTTTATTAGATAGAATAGAGGCCAGCTGGTTTGCCCTGAAGGGTGTCCTGAATCAGGGTGGGTGTTCCCTTAGGGTGTGGGGTGGTCTGGGCCAGGGGACTGTGGGGGTTTGCAGGCAGGTCCCACACCCCGGTGACCCAAGCAGAGGCCCTGGTATTTGGGATTTATTTATCTTCTACAATTGAAACTTCTTAGTGGAGCCAAGCCTTTTGTTTGCATAGCCATTGAAACTTTGTTGCCTTAAGTGGTGGCTTGCCCACCAGGGTGTGGGAAAAGCTTGGCTTCCTGCATCGCCAGGGGCAACCCAAGCCTCCCTCCTGCTCTCTCCTCAGCCATAGCTATCTGGGTTGGGTTAATTTACATACTTGCTCTGATTGGCTGCTGGGCATGGCTTGTTGGTGTAGCAGAGGTACGGTCAATTTTCATATTACTCTTTTATTAGATAGGATTATTAAGTTTAGATCTGTAAAATACTAAAAACTGGGTGGTATAAAAAGACTACAGTAAATTCTTATTAAATTTTTAATAAAAACTGAAAGCTTATACTTTCTATTTTAATAACAGACTCTCCAAGATTTTTGCTAATATTTAGAAGGGCTAAGTGGCAAGTTTAGATGCAGTACTTAACTTACTGTCAAGTCTGATTAATGATGAGGAAAATATAGTGACTAACTGTAGTGTTACTTCCTCACCTCCCAAAAACATTCAGTAGCCTTATAGCTGTACACTAAACTCAACACTAATGACAGGCCATTTATTCACTGGCCAATAAATGCATATTAAATAAAATATTTGGAAACTAGGAAAAAATAGAATACAGAAACTAAAAGTCACATAAAATTATATATCATCCATAGGTACGTAGCAGATTTGATTTTTTACAACACAGATATATGCAACATATAGCTGATTATGTTAAAGCATATAATCTTTTAAAATATGCCCAGTCAGTGTGGGTAAGTGGCTGAGTATCAACCTATGAACCAGGAGGTCACAGTTTAATTCCTGGTTAGGGCACATGCCAGAATTGTGGCTCAATCCCCAGTAAGGGGAGCAGGGGTGCAGGATGCAGCTGATCAATTATTCTGTCTCATCACTGATGTTTTTATCTCTCTCTCCCATTCCCTTCCTCTCTGAAATCAATAAAAATATATTGAAAAAAAAAAAAAGAAATATAGTCCCAGCTGGGTGGCTCAGCTGGTTGGAGTGTCACCCCATACACCTAAAGGTGACAGTTTGACTCCCAGTCAGGGTACAAACCCTAGTTTCACGTTTGAGGATCAATGGGAGTCAACCGATTGATGTTTCTATCTCACATTGATGTTTCTCTCTCCCTCTTTCCCTCTCTCTAAAAATCAATAGAAAGCAAAGATGTATAAAGAATAATTTTCTATGGAACACATTTCTGAAATGCATTTTCTCTGAATTCTTTGCTAAATAATAGAGTTTTTAAAAGTAAAAGACAAAAAAAAGTCTAAAATTAGATGAGCCCTGCTTTTAAAAACCACACAAATGATCTATGTGTTGATCTATTCCCAAGATGATTAAAGACCATAAAAACTCCACTAACCCCCATGCTGCATGTACGCATACTTTCACAAGCCTACTGGTTGTGTGTGTGTGTGTGTGTGTGTGTGTGTGTGTGTGTGTGCCAGTTTGCATGTGCTTACTCATGAGATGGAAGGGGTAAAGTGGGATGGAAGTGCATGGGGTGAGGGTGTCACGCATCATAAAGGACACCAGTCATTGCAAAACTCCTCTCCTGGGGTTTGTGTGAGTATTAAGCAGGGGGTAAGATGAAAGGGAGGAGAAGTTAATCAGCAAAGGCCCCTAATATAAGTCTCTTCTTTGGCTTGTGTGTACATGCGCTCACACAAACACACTTCACATATTATTTGAGCCTTTTGCCTTATCTATTTATTTATTTATTTATTTATTTATTTATTTATTTTCAATTTCACTCTCTTATGTTTTATTTTTTTTATTGTTTTCAGAGTTTTTTGTTGTTGTTGTTGTTGTTTTTTTTTTGGGGTTTAAAGTAGTACATATATCTTCTTATTTTCCCCCTTAACCTTCCAGCAGATACCCCTAACCCCTGTTGCATGCCCTCATCCCACCCCCTGAGTGTATTGTGTCCATCTTTATGCTTATATGCATGCATACAAGTCCTTTGTTTGATCACTTTCACCTCCTCCCCAACACTCCCCCGACTTCCCACTGTACTTTGACAGTCTGTTCGGTGTTTTACTGCCTCTGTATCTAATTTTTGTTCATCAGGTTATAATGTTCTTTATTTTCCATAAATGAGTGAGATTATGTGATATTTCTCTTTCATTGGCTGGTTTATTTCACTTAACATAATGCTCTCCAGGCCCATCCATGCTGCTGCAAATGGTAAGAATTCCTTTTTTTTAATAGCAGCATAGTATTCCATTGTATAGATGTACCATAGTTTTCTGATCCACTCCTCTGCTGATGGGCACCTAGCCTGTTTCCAAATTTTAGCTATTTTAAATTGTGCTGCTATGAACAGAAGGGTGCATATATCCTTTCTGGTTGGTGTTTCTAGTTTCTGGGATATATTCATAGAAGTGGGATTTCTGGGTCAAATGGGAGTGCCATTTTTAGTTATTTAGGGAAACTCCATACTGTTTTCCACAGTGGATGCACTAGTATACATTCCCACCAACAATGCATGAGGGTTCGTTTTTCTCTGCATCCTCACCAGCACTTGTTTTTGTTGATTTATTGATGATTGTTATTCTGTCAGGTGTGAGATGGTACTACATTGTTGTTTTGATTTGCATCTCTTGGATAATTAGGGACTTTGACCATGGTTTCATATGTCTCTTGGCCTTCCTTTTGTCTTCCTTTGAAAAGATTCTATTTAGGTCCATTGCCCTTTTTTTTTTATTGGATCCTGTATCTTCCTTTTTTTATTAAGTTGTGTAAGTTCCCTATAGATGTTGGAGATTAAAACTTTATCAGTAATAACATTTGCAAATAGGTTCTCCCATACGGTGGGCTTCCTTGTTATTTTGTTGATAGTTTCTTTTGCTGTGCAAAAGCTTTTTATTTTGATGTAGTCCCATTTGTTTATTTTCTCTTTAGCTTCCATTGTCCTAGGAGTAGTATTGGTGAAGAAATTGTTTCAGCATATGTCTGAGATTTCTCTGTATTTTTATGGTTTTCCGTCTTATGTTTAAGTCTTTTATCCATTTTGAGTTTATTTTTGTGTACAGTGTAAATTGGTGACCTAGTTTCATTTTTTTGCATATATTTGTCCAGTTTTCCCAACACCATTTATTGAAGAGACTATCATGACTCAATTGTATATTCATGGCTCCTTTGTCAAGTATTAATTGAGTATAGTGGTTAAGGTCCATTTCTGGGTTCTCTATTCTATTCCATTGGTCTATATGTCGGCTCTTGTGCCCAGTACCAGGCTGTTTTGAGAACAGTGGCCTTGTAATAAGCCTTGAAATCTGGTATTGAGATCTCACCTACTTTATTGTTCTTGGTCAGTATTACTGTGGCTATTTGGGGTCCTTTTTTTTTTTAATTCCAGATGAAATTTTGGAGAGTTCTTTCTGGATATGTGAAATATGCCATTGGTATTTTAATGGGGAGTGCATTGAATCTATAGATTGCTTTCAATAGTAGGGATATTTTAATAATGTTGATTCTACCAATCCATGACCATGGAATGTTCTTCCATCTGTTTACGTCTTCCTCTCTGTCCATTTTCAGTGTCCTGTAGTTTTCCATGTATGGGACTTTTACCTCCTTAGATAAGTTTATTCTTAGGTATCTTAATTTTTTTGTTGTTGTGATGGTAAATGGGATTGCTTTTTTAGTCTCTCTTTTTGTAAATTCACTATTGGTGTATAAAATTGCCATAGATTTCTTGACATTCATTTTATATTCTGGTACCTTGCTCAATTCATTTATTAAGTCTAATACTTTTTTGATGGAGTCTTTAGGGTTTTCCATGTACAGTATTATGTCATCTGAGAATAAGGACAGCTTTACTTTTTCAATTTGGATGCCTTTTATTTCTTATTCTTGTCTAATTGCAGTGGCTAATATTTCCAGTACGATTTCAAACAGGAGTGGTGAGAGTGGGCATCCCTATATGGTTCCTGTTCTTAGGGTAAATGGTTTTAGTTTTTAACCATTGAGTATGATGGTGGCTGTGGGTATTTCCTATATGTACGGCTTTTATGATATTGAGGTATGATCCTTCTATTCCCACCTTGCTGAGAGTTTTTATCAAGAAAGGATGTTGTATTTTGTCAAAAGCTTTTTCTGCATCAATTGTTATGACTATGTGATTTTTATCTCTCAATTTGTTTATGTGATGTATCATTTCTATCGATTTGCATATATAGGACCATCCTTGCATTCATGGGATGAATACTACTTGGCAATGGAGTATGAGCTTTCTGGTGTACTGCTGGATCCAATTTGATAGAATTTTGTTGAAGATTTTTGATCTATGTTTATGAGTGATATTAGCCTGTAATTCTCTGTCTGTGTATTATCTTTATCTTATTTTGGTATTAGAGTGATGCTGGCCTCATAGAAGGAGTTTGAAGTGCTCCTTCCTCTTAAATTTTTTGGAATAGCCTGAGGAGGATGGTTTTTAGTTCTTTGAATGTTTAGTAAAACTTCCTGTGAAGCTGGTTGGCCCAGGGCTTTTGTTTTCTGGAAGCTTTTTGATGACTGCTTCAATTTCTCCCAGAGTTATTAGCCTGTTGAGATGTTTAGAGTCTTCCTGATTGAGTTTTAGAAGCTTATACTTTTCTAGGAATGGGTCCATTTCCTCCAGTTTGCCCAGTTAATTGGAATAGAGTTGTTCATAGTATTTTTTTTTACAATCCTTTGTATTTCAGTGGAGTTTGTTGTTATTGCTCCACTTTCATTTCTGATTTTGTTTATTTGGGTCCTCTCTCTTTGCTTCCTGGTGAGCTTGGCTAGAGGTTCATCAATTCTGTTTATCCTTTCAAAGAACCAGCTCTTTGTTTTGTTGATCTTTTGAATTGTTTTTTTGGTCTCTATGTCATTTATCTCTGCTCTGATCTTTATAATTGCCTTCCTTCTGGTTACATTGGATTTTTCTTATTGCTTTCTTTCTAACTCTTTGAATTGTAGGGTTAGTTAATTTATTACCATTGTTTCTTGTTTTTTTTGCAGGAGGCTTGTAGAGCTATGAACTTCCATCTCAAGACTGCTTTCACTGTGTCCCATAGATTTTGGATTGTTGTGTTTTAATTGTTGTTCATTGCCTTGATTTTTTTTTGTTTCTTCTTTGATATCTCTCATAACCCAGTCAGTGTTTAATAGCATGCTATTTAATCTGCACGTGTTTTATTTTTTTGGATTGTTTTTATTGTAGTTGATTTCCAGTTTTATGCCACTGTGATCTGAAAAGATGCTTGATATGATTTCTATCTTCTTGAATATGAAGATACTTTTACTATGACCCAATATATGGTCTATCTTTGAAAATGACCCATGTGCACTGGAGAAGAATGTATATTCTGTGGCTTTGGGGTGAAATGCTCTGAAGATGTCAACTAATTCCATCTGATCTAGTGATTCACTTAGGATTGATGTTTTTTTGCTAATTTTTTGTTTAGAGGATTTGTCCAATGGTGATAGTGGGGTATTAAGGTCTACTACTATAATTATATTGTTTTCAATCTCTCTCATGATATCCTCCAGGAGTTTTTTTTTTTGTATTTGGGTGCATATATGTTTACCAGAGTTATTTGTTCTTGTTGGATTGCTCCATTTAATATTATGAAGTGGCCTTCCTTATCTCTTGTTATGCCCTTCACTATGAAATGTAATTTGTCAAATATAAGTATTACCACCCTAGTTGTTTTTTTTTTCATTTCATTTAGCCTGAAAAAGCTTTTTCTACCCTTTCACCTTCAGTCTATGTGAGTCTTTTTTTCTGAGTTGGGTTTCTTGTAGACAGCAGACATATGGGTCATATTTTCTTATGCAGTCTTTTACCCTATGTCTTTTGATTGGCGCATTTGCATTTAAAGTTATAACTGTTAGGTACTTGTTTGTTTCCATTTTTACTCTTTATCCCTGTATTCCTTCTTGGCTTCCTCTTTCTTTCTTCCTTCCTTCCTTCCTTTCTTTCTTTCTTTCTTTTCCGTTTCTTGCATTGCTGTTAATAAACTCCTTTAGTTCTTTTTTGTTCTGATTTCACCTTCAAATTTGATTGATAGCCTTCCTGGGTATAATATTCTTAGATTTAGATGCTTTCTTTGTATGACTTTGCATATTTCATTCTATTCTATTCTGGCCTGATGAGTTTCTGTTGAAAATTCAGTTGCTAGTCTGATGGAGGATCTTTTGTAGGTAACTTTCTGTATCTCTCTGGCTGCTGTTAAGATTTTTATTTTTTATTTTTGGAGAATCCAAGATGGCGGCATAGGTAAACACCTACACGCTGCCTTGCAAAACAATTTCAAAACTACAACTAAAAGAGAGAACGGACATCATCCAGAACCACAGTAAAGCTGGCTGAGTATAAATTCTACAGCTAGAAGGAAAGAGAGGGGCTCACAGAAATCCAGAGGAGCTGCAAAAAGCTGAGGTATGGAGATGCGCACACTGAGAGAGCAGGTGCCGGAGTAACTGGCTGGCTTTCTCTGGCGGGGGGGGGGGGGAAATGGAGACTCTCAAGGGCATTGAATCCCTTATCTTATGATACTAAACCCCAGAGATAGCCGAAACTCATCTGGGGGGAGTTTGCACTGTGAAAAGGGAGAGGTGCATGGAAATTTAGGGGAATCGCAAAAGATCAGAGGTCTACTGGCGCGCATGGCATTGCGCAGAGGACAGACTACTGATTGTGCCGCTGACTTTTGCGAGTGGGCAGGAGACAGACCCTCCCAACTGTGCCACTTCTGATTCCACTAAGTCCCTGTTTTGGCCGAAACCCTGGAGACCTACACTCTTGTGGTCCTGGTGTGCAGTGGAGCTGAAAAGGCAGCAGTCTAGATGCACTGTGGGCGCATGTGCACAAGGACTGCTCCAGCGATTACCCCGACCCATGAGACTCAGGGGCCATGGAGGGTGGGGCCGACTGGAAGGCAAGGCACTCTCTTAAGCCCTGAGACTCCACCCATCCCAAGGTCAATAAAGGCTTCTTCAGTTTTGCAAGTCTGGTATCATAAGTCTGAATTCAACACTGAAGTTTCCCCGGCATAGTGAAAATGCCCAGACAAGGGAAAGGATCACAAACAAAAGAAATGGAGGAAAAAAAAAAAAACGATTGGATATAGAGTTGAAAACCACGCTTATAAGGTTTTTCAAGAATATGCTAAAAAAGATGGATAAATTTATCAAGTCCCAAGAGGAGATGAAAAAGGACCAACTAGAGATGCAAAAGATCCAACTAGAGATGATGGATATATTTAGCGAGTCCCAAGAGGAGATGAAAAAGAACCAACTAGAGACACTGACTGAAATAAAAAATATATACAGAGTCCTAACAGCAGACTAGAGGAAGACAAGAATCAAATAAAAAATTTGAAATATAAGGGAGCAGAAAACACTCAACTGGAAAAGCAAGAAGAGAAAAGAATAAAAAAATGTGAACATAATGTAAGGATGCTCTGGGCCAGCTTCAAGTGTACCAACATCAGAATTGTGTGGGTGCCAGAAGAGAGAGAGCAAGATACTGAAAACCTACTTAAAGAAATAATAACTGAAAACTTCTCTCATCTGGTAAAAGAAAGAGACTTACAAGTCCAGGAAGCACACAGAACCCCATAAAAAGGAATCCAAAGAGGACCACACCAGGCAACATCATAATTAAAATACCAAGAGCAAAAGACAAAGAGAGAATATTAAAAGCAACAAGAGAAAAACAGTTCATTACGTACAAGGGAGCACCCATACAACTGTCAGCTGATTTCTCAAGAGAAACGATGCAGGCCAGATGGGAGTGGCATGAAATATTCAACGTGATGAATAGCAAGAACCTACAACCAAGAATAATCTATCCAACAAAGCTATCATTCAGAATTGAAGGGCAGATAAAGAGCTTCACAGATAAGAAAAAGCTAAAGGAGTTCATCAACTCCAAACCAGTATTATATGAAATGCTGAAAGGTACTCTTTTAGAAGAGGAAGAAGAAAAAGGTAAAAGCCAAAAAATTATGAACACCAAACACATATCTCTCAAGAAGTGAATCTAAAAGTTAAGTGAATTAAAAATTTGATCAACAGGATAAACTGGTGAATATACTAGAATCAGGAGCACAGAAAGGGAGTGGACTGATCATTCTCAGGGAGAAAGGGGTTAGGGGTGTACAGGTAGAGACTGGACAAAAATCATACACCTATGGATGATATCAATGGGAGGGAGGTAAGGGAAGAAGGAAGGGTGGGAGGTGGGTAGAGGGGTGCTATGGAGGGGAAAAAAGAGAAACAAATGTAATAATCTGAATAATAAATATTTAATTAAAAATATTTTTACTTTTTTGTTGGTGTTGGCCAATTTAACTATAATGTGCCTTGATGTCAGTCTTTTGGGGTTCATTTTGTTTGAGACTCTGAGCTTCTTGGATTTGTGTGGGTTTTTCTCCCCTATATTAGGAAAGTTTTCTGTCATTATTTCTTCATACAGGTTCTCTATTCCTTGCTCAGTTTCCTCTTCCGATGGCACCCCTATTATGCAGAGGTTGTTTTGTTTCTTGTTGTCCCCAAGGTCCGTTAGGGCCTCCTCCTGCTTTTTAATTTTTTTTTTAGAAGCTGTTCTATTTGGCTATTTTTTCCTACCTTGCCTTCTAGCTCACTGATGCAATCCTCTGCTTCTTCTAGACTACTCTTGATGATTTCTATTGTCTTTTTTACAGCAGCAATATAAGTTTTAATTTATTCTTGGTTCTTCTTCATTTCCTCTTGGTTCTTACTCATATTGTTGAATTTGTCTTCCATTCTTTTCAGCCACCAAATGATCATTTTTTCTGAATTCTTTTTCTGACAAGTTGCTTGCCTCCATTTCATTTACTGCCTTTTCTAGTGATGCCTGCTTTTTTTAAATTTGTGGGCTGTTTCTTTGTCTCCCCATGATCTCTCTGCTCTGACGTGTCTGGTTATGTAGTTCACTCTCTCCTGTGTTCATTTAAAGGCACAAAATACAACACAACATGGTACAATACACAAGGCACAACACAAAAATGTATTCATGATATTAATAACCCCCAAAAAGTGTGATCACCAGGGAAAAGCTAATTAGAGGATAGGAGAGAAAGGAGAACAGAAAAAGAAAAAAAAGTGTAAAAATGAAATGGTGTAGAAGGAATAAAGTAAGAAAGACAAGAGAGAATATAATAAAAAAGATTTGAGAAACTACTTATATGTAAAGAAAACCCCAATAGAATAGCCACTAATCCCAACACATGACAGCATCAAGTACCTGAAGGTTAATACAAAATACAAACAATAACTAATAACAAGTGACCTGATGGAAAACAGTAGCAAAAAGTTAACAAAAACAAAACAAAAACACAAAAAGCAAAAGCAAAACAATCACACAAACAAGAATAAACAATGGATATAATCAACAATGAAGCAAACAACAACAAAAGGACAGAGAGAAAAAAATTAAATTAAATTTTTTGATATTGAAGAAAGACAAGAGAGAGGTTAGTATAGACTTAGAGCAGTAGATTGGAAATTAGATACATAAGTAGGGTGAAATTTTAACAGGGGATAAAAAGAATAAATGGGGAGAATGTAAAGCAGGAATGAGGTAACAGAAACAGGACAACAAAAGGTGAAAAGTGAGGGAGTGATTGTATATAAATAAAGTTGAGATAGAATAAAATGATGCTCAAGGAAAGATGAAAACAGAATGTGGAACATTAATCCCAATATAAAAATAAGAGAAAATAAAATGTCACTTTTTAAAATTTATTTTTTATTTTTTTAATTGTGTTACATGTATACATATCTCCCCATTGCTCGTGGCCTCCCAGGCATACCCCAGCCCCACAGGGTCTTTGTTCATTGATTATGCCTATATGCATGCATACAAGTTCTTTGGTTGATCTCTTATCTACCCCACCTATCCTTAAACTTACTGCTGTAATTTGACAGTCTGTTTGATGTTTTACTGCTTCTGTGTCTATCCTTTTGTTCATCAGTTTATAATTTTCTTTATTATCCACAAATGAGTGAGATCATGTGGTGTTTTTCCTACATTGACTGGCCTATTTCACTAAGCATAAGGCTCTCCAGTTCCATTCTGCTACTACAAAAGGTAAGAATTCCTTCTTTTTAATGGCAACATAGAATTTTATTGTGTAGATGTACCACAGTTTTCTGATTCATTCATCTGCTGACGGGCACCTAGGCTGTTTCCAAATTGTAGCTATTGTAAATTGTGCTGCTATGAGCATAGGGGTGCATAAATCTTTCCTGATTGGTGTTTGTGAATTCTTAGGATAAATTCCTACGAGTGGGATTGCTGGGTCAAATGGGAGATCCATTTTTCGTTGTTTTTTTTTTTTTTATTGTGTTACATGTATACATATTTCCCCATTGCCCCCCCCTTCCTCCGAGGCATACCCCAACTCCCTAGTGTCTATATTCATTGGTTATGCTTATATGCATAGATACAAGTCCTTTGATTGATCTCTTATCTACCCCACCTCTCCTTAATCTTCCTGCTATAATATCACAGTCTATTTGATGCTTTACTGCCTCTGTATCTATTCTTTTGTTCATCAGCTTACAATGTTCTTTATTATCCACAAATGAGGGAGAGCATGTGATGCTTTTCCTTCATTGACTGGGTTATTTCACTAAACATAAGGCTCTCCAGTTCAATCCAGGTTGCTGCAAATGGTAAGAGTTCCTTCTTTTTAATGGCAGCAGAGATTTCCAATGTGTAGATGTACCATAGTTTTCTAATCCAATCATCTGCTTATGGGCAACTAAGCTGTTTCCAAATTGGAGCTGTTGTAAATTGTGCTGCTATGAACATAGGGGTGCATAAATCCTTTCTGATTGGTGTTTGTGATTTCTTAGGATAATTTCCTAAGAGTGGGATTGCTGGGTGAAATGGGAGATCCATTTTCAGTTTTTTGAGAAAACTCCATACTGTTATCCACAGTGGCTGCACCAGTCTGCATTCCCACCAACAGTGCACGAGGGTTACTTTTTCTCTGCATCCTCCCCAACTCTTGTCGTTTGTTGATTTGTTGATGATTGACATTCTGGCAGGTGTAAGATAGTATCGCATTGTCATTTTGACTTGCACCTCTCGGATAATTAGTGACTTTGAACATGTTTTCATGTGTATCTTGGACTTCTTTCTCATGTCTTTTGAAAAGGTTCTATTTAGGTCAATTGCTCATTTTTTTAATTTGATCATTTATCCTCCTTTGATTAAGTTGTGGAAGTTGGCTGTAGATGTTGGAGATTAAACCTTTATCAGTGATAACATTTGCAAATATGTTCTCCCATACAGTGGAATTTCTTGTTGTTTTGTGGATGGTTTCTTTTGCTGTGCAAAAGCTTTTTATTTTGATGTAGTTCTATTTGTTTTTTTTCCTTTAGCTTCCATTGCCTTTGGAGCAGTATCAGTGAAGAAGTTCTTTCGGCATATGTCTGAGATTGTGCTGCCTGTGGATTCCTCTAGTATTTTAATGGTTTACTTTCTAATGTTCAAGTCCTGTGTCCATTTTGAGTTTATTTTTGTATTTGGTATAAGTTGATGGTCCAGTTTCATTTTTTTGTAAGTATCTTTACAATTTTCGCAACACCATTAACTGAAGAGGCTCTCTTGGCTCCATTGAGTGTTCATGCATCCTTTGTCAAATCTTAATTGAGCACAGTGGTTTGGGTGGATATCTAGATTGTCTGTTGTAATCCATTGGTATATATGTCTGTTCTTGTCCCAGTACCAGGCTGTTTTGAGAACAGTTGCTTTGTAATATAACTTGAAATCTGGTATTCAGATTCCACCTACTTTCTTCTTCTTTCTCAGGATTGCTGTGGCTATCTGCGGTCTTTTTTTGTTCCAGGTGAATCTTTGAAGAGTTCTTTCTAGGTCTGTGAAATACGTCGTTGGCATTTTAATGGGTAGTGCGTTGAATCTGTAGATTGCTTTGGGTAGTATGGACATTTTAATGATGTTGATTCTCCCAATCCATGAGTATGGTATGCTCTTCTATCTGTTAACATCTTCCTCTATCTCATTTTTCAGTGTCCTGTAGTTTTCTACATATAGGTCTTTTACCTCTTTAGTTAGGTTTATTTTAGGTATCTTAGTTTTTTTTGGCACGATGGTAAATGGGATTGCTTTTTTAGTGTCTCTTTCTGTAATTTCACTATTAGTGTAAAGAAGTGCCACAGAGTTCTTAGCATTAATTTTTTATACTGCTACATTGCCAAATACATTAATGAAGTCAATTAGTTTTGGAATGGAGTCTTTTGGGCTTTTTATGTACAATATAATGTCATCTACATATAAGCACATCTTTATTTCTTCTTTTCCCATTGGGATGCCTTTTCTTTCTCCTTCTTCTTCTTCTTCTTCTTCTTCTTCTTCTTCTTCTTCTTCTTCTTGTCTAATTGCAATGGCTAATGCTTGCAGAACTATTTCGAACAGGAGAGGTGAGAGTGGGCATCCCTATCTTGTTCCTGTTCTTAGGGCAAATGGTTTCAGTTTTTGCCCATTGAGTATGATGTTAGCTGTGGGTTTATTGTATATGACTTTTATGATGTTGAGGTATGATCCTTCTATTCCCACCTTGCTGAGAGTTTTTATTAAGAAAGGATGTTGGAATTTTTCAAAAGATTTTTCTTTATCAATTGTTATGTACATGAGATTTTTATATCTCAATTTGTTTATGTGATGTATCATATTTATTGATTTGCGGATATTGAACCATCCCTGCATTCCTGGGATGAATCCTGCTTGGACATGGTGTATGATCTTTCTGATGTACTGCTGGATCCGATTTGCTAGAATTTTGTTGAGGATTTTGGCATCTATGTTCATGAGAGATATTGGCCTATAATTCTCTTTCATTGTGTTGTCTTTATCTGGTTTTGTTATTAGGGTGATGCTGGCTTCATAGAAGGTTTTTGGAAGTGTTCCTCCTTCTTGAATATTTTTGAATAGTCTGAGGAAGATAGGTTTTATTTCTACCTTGAAAGTTTGTAAAACTCTCTTGTGTAGACATCTGGTACCAGGCTTTTATTTGCTGGAAGCTTTTTTATGTCTACTTCAATTTCTTCCATAGTTATTGGACTATTGAGATATTTAGATTCCTCGTCATTGAGTTTTGGAAGGTTATATTTTTCTAGGAAAATGTCCATTTTTAGAGGTTGTCCAGTTTGTTGGAATAGAGTTTTTCATAGTGTTTTTTAACAATCTTTTGTATTTCCACAGGGTCTGTTGTAATTTCTCCTTTTTCATTTCTGATTTTGTTTATTTGGGTCTTCTCTCTTTGCTCCTTGGTAAGCCTGGCTAGAGGTCCATCAATCTTGTTTATCCTTTTCTAGAACCGGCTCTTGGTTTTGTTGGCCTTTTGAATTTTTTCTTTTGTTTTCAACTTGTTTATCTCCTCTCTGATCTTCACTATTTCCTTCCTTCTGCTTACACTGGGCTTTTCTTGTTGCTCTTGTTCTAACTCTTTGAGTTGTAGGGTTAGGTAAATTATTACCATTGTTTCCTGTTTTTTGCAGGGCTATGATCTTTCCTCTCAAGACTGCTTTCACTGTGTCCCATAAACTTTGTATTGTTGTGTTGTCATGATGTGTTTCATTTCTTCCTTGATTTCTCTGGTTACCAAGTCATTTTTAATTGCATGCTGTTTAGTCTCCATGTATTTGATTTCTTTCTATTGTTTTTATTATAATTGATTTCCCATTTTATGCCACTGTGGTCTGAGAAAATGCTTGATATTATTTCTATCTTCTTGAATTTGAAGAGCCTTTTCTTATGACCCAACATATGATCTAATTGTGAAAATGACCCATGGTCACTAGAGAAGAAGGTATATTCTGTGGCTTTGGGGTGAAATGTTCTGAAGATGTCAATTAATGCCATCTGGTCTAGTAAATGTCATTTAGGATTGATGTTTCTTTGCAGATTTTTTATTTAGAGGATTTGTCCAAAGGTGACAGTGGGGTATTAAATTATCCTACTATGATTGCATTGCTGTCATTCTCTCCCTTAATATCCTCCAAGAGTTTTTTATGTATTTAGGTACTCCTATATTGGGTGCATATATGTTTACCAGAGTTATTTCTTCTTGTTGGATTGTTCCCTTTAGTATTATGAAGTGGCCTTCTTTATCTCTTGTTATGTCCTTCACTTTGAGATCTAATTTGTCATATATAAGTATTGCAAGCCCAGCTTTTTTTCATTTCCCTTTATCTGAAATACCATCTTCCATCTCTTCACCCTCAATCTGTGTGCATCTCTTTTCCTGAGGTGGCTTTCTCTCAGATAGCAGATATATGGATTATGTTTTCTTATCCAATTGGTTACTCTGTGTCTTTTGAGTGGAGCATTTAATCCATTTACATTTAAGCTATTATTGATAAGTATTTATCTGTTGCCATTTTTAGTCCTTACCCCCAAGTTCCTTCTTCGCTTCCTCTTCCTTTTATTACAGCAGACCCTTAAAAATTTCTTGCATTATTGGTTTGGTGGTAATATATTCCCTTTGTCCTTTTTTGTCTGTGAAGCTTTTGATTTCACCTTTAATTTTGATTGAGAGACTTGCAGGGTACAGTATTCTTGGATTCAGACCCTTCCTTTGCATGATTTTGTATATTTCATTCAATTCCCTTCTGGCCTGACGAGTTTCTGTTGAGAAGTCAGTATCTAGTCTTATGGGAGTTCCTTTGTAGGTAACTTTCTGTTTCTTTCTGGCTGCTTTTAAGATTCTTAGTTTGTCGTCGGTGTTTGCCAATTTAATTATAATGTGCCTTGGTGTCGGTTAGTTGTGGTTAATTTTCTTGGGACTCTGAATTTCTTGGATTTGTGTGGATTTTTTCTTTCCTATATTGGGGAAATTTTCTGTCATTATTTCTTCAAACAGGTTCTCTAATCCTTGTTCAGTCTCCACTCTTTCTAGAATCTCAATTATGCAAATGTTATTTTGTTTCATGTTATCCCAAAGTTCCCTTAGGCTCTCCTCTTGCTTTTTTTTTTTTTAAAACAAAAACCAAGTTTATTTACTTGTTCATTTCTTGCTTTTGAAGTACTCCTCGATGACATCCTTTGCCTGAGACTCTTTGCCATAGTCCTTAACCACCACGCAACTGCAGCCAACCACTTTACGGGGTTTTCCCTCTCTGTTGATTTTACAGAGGCCTACCCATTCCCTTAGTTTCTTGTTGTCATCAACCTTAATTAGGTTGATTTGGTGTTCAGCACAGAGAGCCTCCACCAACTTGACGTGCATAGGCTCATCACAGTTGGATGCAAGTACACAAAGTTGGGCTTGTCGCTTGTCTAAGGCTTTGGCGGCTTCGCGGATGCCGCGCGCAAGGCCATCGTGGATGAGGGCGGTCTTCAGCACCTCTTGCAGAGCAGTGTTTACATCTATTACACCTCCAGCAGCAATGCCTTCCTCGGCCAAGGAGGTGGGTTATGCGTGGAGCCGAATCTTGAACGCACCCAAGCCTCCACCTCCTCGCAGCTCCGCAGCAGCAGGCAAAGAGCTCCTCTTGCTTTTTAAGTTTTTTTTTTTTTCTAGAAGCTGCTGTACTTGGGTATTTTTTCATACCGTGTCTTCTAGCTCACTGATGCAGTCCTCGGCTTCTTCTCGTCTACTTTTGATGCTTTCTATTGAGTTCTTTATAGCAGTGTTGTCATTTTTAATTTCTTCTTGATTATTCTGCTTTTCTTTTAGGTTCCTCCGCATTTCTTCTTGCTTCTTTTGCATTTCTTCTTGCTGCTTCTGCATTTCGTCTTGCTTCTTCTTTATTTCCTCTTGGGTCTTCTTCATTTTTTCTTGGCTCTTACAGTGTCTAACTTGTCTTTCATACTTTTCATCCACCTTATGGTCATTTCTCTGAACTCTTTTTCTGGCATGCTTATTTCTGCTTCCATTTTGTTTACTTACTTTTCTGGTGATACCTGCCTATCTGTTGTATGCGGGCTGTTTCTTCTTCTGCCCATGTTTTTTTTTTCTCCGGGTGTCTGGTTATGTAGTTCTCTCTTTTACGTTGATTCAAAGGCACAAACTACAGCACAACTCTGTACAGCACACAAGGTACTGAACAAAAATGTATTCATGATGTTAATAATCACCAATAACGTGACCTCCAATGAGAGACAAATTAGGGGTAAGTAGAGAAGAGGAAGAGGAAATTGAGAGAAAAAGAAAGAAAAGAAGTGCGAAAATCAAATTGGGAGAGGGAGAAAAAGATAAATATATAAATGAACTAAAAATAAAATAATATAAAATTTTAAAAAAGGAGAAGAAGAAAAGTAAAAGAGAAAGAGAAAAAAAGTCAGAGAGAAAAGAAAGAGGATAAGAGAGAAAAGGGGAATAAAATATAGATGTCAGGAGAAAACTCCAATAGAATAGTCACTACTCCCAATAAAGGCCATCAGCTAGTACATAGAGATTAAAACAAACTGCAGATAATAACTGGTATCGAGGGAGGTAAGGGAAAAGAGAGGTAAAAAACAAAGCCATCAAAAAGCAAAATAAAACGAGTAGAATATGCTAAAACAATCTTACGAAAAAGTTCAAAAAATACATATAATCACTGTTCAGACAAACAGTAACAAAGGACATAGAGAAAAAACAACTTCTTGGCTAGTGAAGACAAGAGGAGAGAGGTTTGTATGGACTTGTAGTAGGGGATTTGAAATTAGATATATAAGTGGGGTGAACTTTTAACCAGGTAAAGAGAAAGAATAGGGGGAAACTAAAGTTCGAAAAGGGAAAGAGAAACAAGAGAACAAAATGGGAGAGTTAGGAGGAAAGTGTTGTCATAAAGGCAGAGTTGAGTTGGAGTAAAATTATGCTAAAGGAAAGATGAAAATAGAATGTCCAAAAAGGTAAAAAACTAGTAGTAAGTACTACTAGTTGAAAACAAAAATGTAATAATCAAAAAGGTAAAATGAATTGAGGAGGAAAGAAAAAAATAGTCTTTTAATTAAAACACGTAAAAATGAAAAATAAAAAAAATTTAAAAAAAGAAAAAAGGAAAAGAAAAAAAATAGAGTGGTCATTCACTTCCACTATTATTCTGCTTGGCACTCCTGTTTACCAGGAGTGAAGGTATTGCGGTTTCCTGTGTTTCACTGTTGACGTTTTAATCTCCTTTTTCGTTTATGGTTATGTGAGTCAATTTGTGCATCATCCACTGTGTGGCAGTGTTTCGGAATTGATCTCTGAGACAAAGTACAGTACCTCTCTAGGCTGTGCTCAGATCCGGCTACTCTGTGGTTCTCAAAGCCCGTTTGTGGGGATTTTGCAGCCCGAACACTGTAATAACTCCCAGGCTCACCCACTGCCTCAGATAAAAAATGAGTCGTTTTCCAGAGCTCCCCTCTGTCAACAGCTCAGAGAGTTTGCCTCCACACTCAGGGATCACGCCCAGCCCACCTCCGCGGACCTCTCCAGAGGCAGTGTTCCTGCAGCCCGGCTCCCACAGTGTACGTATCTCTGTTCTTAGGGTCAGGAGACCTCACCTTATCCCAGGCAAAATCTGACCTTTCCATTTCCCGTGTGCATCTCTGAATCCGCCGCGTGTCTGTGCCGATTGGAGAGCAGTGTTCTGGGTCTCCAGCTGTTTGGTGGGTATTTCAGTCAGCCGCAGCTTTCAGACTGCCGCAGACATCCACCTCCCTCTGCAAGATGGCATAGTCTCCACGTTTGCACTGGTGGCTCTGGCCGACAAAAACCCCGTGGCAGTGGGGCTGCCTGGCCAGGAGAGCCCTGGCCAGCATTTCCCTGCCTTCTCCTGGAGGTAACTGACTCTTAACTTGCCAACAAACACTCCCAGTGCAACTCTCAGCTGCTTTCTCTCCCTCTACCCAGCGACAAAGCTCCAGACCTGTGCGTCTATTCCTCCGCCATTTTCCCTCTCTCACCACAGATTTCTTGCAATTAATTTTGTATCCTTCTACATTGCCGAATTCATTTATTAAGTCAATTAGTTTTGAGATGGAGTCCTTCGGGTATTTTATGTACAGTATCATGTCATCTGCAAATAAGGACAGCTTTATTTCTTCTTTTCCAATTTGGATGCCTTTTATTTATTTTTTCTTGTCTAATTGCTATGGCTAATACTTCCAGTACACTGTTGAACTGGAGAGGTGAGAGTAGGCATCCCGGTCTCGTTCCTGTTCTTAGGGGAAATGGTTTTAGTTTTTGCCAATTGAGTATGATGTTAACTGTGGGTTTATCATATATGGCTTTTATGATGTTGAGGTATGATCCTTCTATTCCCACCTTGCTGAGAGTTTTTATTAAGAAAGGATGTTGGATTTTTTCAAAAGCTTTATCTTTATCAATTGTTATGTCCATGAGATTTTTATCTCTCAATTTGTTTATATGATGTATCACTTCTATTTATTTGCATATATTGGACCATTCTTGTATTCCTGGGTTGAATCCTACTTTGTCATGGTGTATGATCTTTCTAGTGTACTGCTAGATTCAATTTGCTGGAATTTTGTTGAGGATTTTGGCATCTATGTTCATGAGACATATTGGCCTATAATTCTCTTTCTTTGTATTGTCTTTATCTGGTTTTGGTATTGGGGTGATGCTGGCTTTATAGAAGGTGTTTGAAAGTGATCCTTCTTCTTGAATGTTTTTGAATAGTCTGAGGAGGATAGGTTTTAGTTCTTGCTTGAATGTTTGGTAAAACTCTCCTTTGTAGCCACCTGGACCTGGCATTTTGTTTGCTGGAAGTTTTTTGATGACTGCTTCAATTTCTTCCATAATTATTGGGTAATTGTGATGTTTAGATTCTTCCTGATTGAGTTTTCGAAGGTTATATTTTTCTAGGAATATGTCCATTTTTTGCAGGTTTTCCAATTTGTTGAAATAGGGTTTTTCATATTATTTTTTAACAATCCTTTGTATTTTGGCGGAGTCTGTTGTTATTTCTACTCTTTCATTTCTGATATTGTTTATTTGTGTCTTCTCTCTTTGCTTCTTGTTGAGCATGGCTAGAGGTCCATCAATCGTGTTTATCCTTTCAAAGAACCAGCTCTTGGTTTTGTTGATCTTTTGAATTGTTTCTTTGGTCTCCATGTTGTTTATCTCCACTCTGATCTTTACTATTTCCTTCCTTCTGCTTACACTGGGCTTTTCTTGTTGTTCTCTTTCTAGCTCTTTGAGTTGTAGGATTAGGAAATTTATTACCATTTTTTCCTTTTTCCTTTTTTTTCAGTAGGCTTGTATGGCTCTGAACTTCCCTCTCAAGAGTGCTTTCAGCTTTGGGAACTCCCCAACACCACCAGCTAGAGGAGCATTGGAGTTGCTCTGCGACCACACTAACACTCCAGGCAGAGTCCTGTAGACACGAGGACCCAGCATCCCAATGGACCGTGCGTACCCGTGGACCCGGGGACCTCCACCTCCAAAGTAGTGATTGCAACCTCCCCCTCTACAGCGACATTGGTGTGGCTGCACCCACTGCCGCCTTGTGATCTCGTCAATCACCGAGCGCACCATTTGCAGCGGGCCTTCGCATAGGATTTGTGAAGCTTCTCAGACAAAAATGGACTAAGAGAATATATTACCACCAAACCAGCAATGCAAGAAATGTTAAAGGGTGTGCTGTAATAAAAAGAAAGAGGAAGAAAAGAAGGAGCTCATGGGTAAGGACTTAAAATGGCAACAGATCAATAATAACTCTAAATGTAAACAGATTAAATGCACCAATCAAAAGACATAGGGTAACCGATTGGATAAGAAAACCTGATCCATATATCTGCTGTCTGCAAGAAACCCACCTCAGGAAAAGAGATGCACGCAGATTGAGGGTGAAGGGATGGAAAATGGAATTTCAGGCAAATGGAAATGAAAAAAAAAGCTGGGGTTTTAATACTTATATCTGACAAACTAGACTTCAAAGTGAACGACATAATAAGAGATAAAGAAGGCCCCTTCATAATACTAAAGGGAACAATCCAACAAGAAGAAATAACTCTGGTAAACATATATGCACCCAATATAGGAGCACCTAAATACATAAAAAAAAACTCTTGGTGGATATTAAGGGAGAGATTGACAGCAATACAATCATAGTAGGAGACTTTAATACCCCACTGTCACCATTGGACAGATCCTCTAAACAAAAAATCAGCAAAGAAACATCAATCCTAAATGACTCACTAGACCATATGGAATTAACTGACATCTTCAGAGCATTTCACCCCAAAGCCACAGAATATACAATCTTCTCCAGTGCACATGGGTCATTTTCTTTTTTTTTTATTAATTTTTTATACATGTTTCCCCATGCCCCCCCTCCCTCCCAGGCATACCCCAACCCCCCCAGTGTCTGTGTTCATTGGTTATGCTTATATGCATGCATACAAGTCCCTTGATTGATCTCCCATCTACCGCACCTAACTTTAATCTTCCTGCTATAATTTCAGTCTGTTTGAGGCTTTACTGCCTCTG
>PVJN01035052.1:0-22348 GCA_004026805.1 Lasiurus borealis
ATCTGCTCAGAGACGGTTCTGGAGCAATGAAGGACTTGCTTCATAGGCAACTGGAGGTCCAGCCGCCCTCCAGCAGCCTCTCCGCATGAACTACCTGAGCCCCATGCCACTACTATGTCCCTGGAAGGCATCCTCTTCCATAACCTCCCCAGGTACCAAAACAGAACCTAAGGTAAGAGCCTGTCCATCACTGACACAGGACTGGAGAAAGAGGCGGATGCAAGGAACGGTTGGCTCAATATGCTGCCATTTGACAACTGGCAATTCCTGAAAAGCAAGTTAGATCTCCAACTCATATACATTATGAATTTAAGCATGACAACATAAAGCAGGTAGAAAAATACTAGAAGAATATATATTATTGCCATCATCCTAGAGTGAAGGGGCCAGATTCAAACAGACCACAAGAGAAGTTTTTTCATTCTGCTGCCGGAAGCCAGTGCCAGCATGTCATAACTGCAAGAGTTTCATCAAAAGGCCGATGAAACTTGGGTATTCGACAAGGGCTGAGTCACATATGTTATCGCTGCTGGAATGGCTAAAGGTGTTTCCCCAAATCTGAAAGGGATGCAATAAATGGATGGTTTATTGCGAGACAGCTCAGGGCATCGTAATTTAATGTTATTGCCTCCTGTTGGCCAAACACCTGAACAGCCATAGGCAATTCCCCAATCTGACAATGCTTCTGTAGGAAACCCTACCCTCTGAAGTGTGTCTCTCCACCTTGCCTTAGGATGAATTGTGTTAATAAAAAGCAAGGGGTCCTGAGACGAGGAGAACTTGGTTTCTTCAGCCAGGCTCCTCTAACCCCCAATGCCTTTCAAAATTACCTTTCACCTCTGGACTCTTAAGTTACACACAGCCTTTCTCCAGATTGCTGAACCCTTCTTAATGCCGGAACAAGAACCCCGGCATCCTGCCTCTTGAACATTCCCTACAAATGTAGTCGACCATCCTGTTCAAGGTAGATGTTTTCAAGCAGGCAAAGGAGAAAGGTAAGTTACGATAGTGCCAGTTACTTTAACATGGGGATTTCTTATAATACGATTGCTGCTTAAGGATTAAGTTTCCTTTTAAGGTAGAATTTTAGACACAGTTCTAAAAAACTATCTCTGAGCAGATATAATACTTCCTGGTTATAAAGTACTGAAATTCAGGGAGAGTGAAGTATGTAGATTCCACATGCTCACGTCACAGTACCTCATGAGGTGTAAGTGTGTCTATATCAATTCCCATGCAGTCAGCAGGAGCAACAGGCATGTCAACTGATTCTCCCAACAGCCCAGGAGGGTTAGAATCGGCTAGAAGTGGTTTCCACAGTTGGGAAACTCTGACCAGCAGTCCCCAGTGGTGCATGGGCACCAAAAGAAAAGAATAAAACGCCTCCTTAGACTTATTTTAAAAATCAAGAAACGGTGTTTTATTAATATTTAAGTTGATGGGGGGCCACATATATACCCTTAAATACAAATATGCATATATGGGAGGTGCACGCACAAAATGTCTGATTTAGCCCTGGCCAGTGTGGCCCCGTTGGTTGGAGCATGGTCCCAGACACTGAAAGGTCACGGGTTCAATTCCCAGTCTGGGCACATGCTCAGGTTTCGGATTCGATCCCCAGTAGGGGTGCATGCAGGAGGCAGCTGATCAACGTTTCTGTTCTCTCTCTCTCTCTCTCTCTCTCTCTCTCTCTCTCTCTCCCCCCCGTCTCCCTCCCTCTTCCTCCTTCTCTCTCTAACATTAATTTTTAAAACTGTTTTATGTACGATTTAGGGATCGATGGGGGATAATACAGTGGTACCTCGAGATACAAGTGCCCTAACATACGAGATTTTTGCTTTGAAATACGAGCAACATTTGAGATACGAGTAATAGCGCGGATGGGCCGGCTGCACACGACCCACCAGTTTACCACGACTAGAGCGTCTCATAGTTTCCCACGCCTCAAGGTTATGGAACGAATTAAACTCGTATCTCGAGGTACCACTGTACTTACATCCATCATGCAGAAGAAGAGTTAGTGGAAAAGCCACAGAATTCGCCAAACGCGCAATCTCTAAAGTGCCAGTGGCCTCAGAAGCACCCACCGGCCCCAGAAACCATGCCCACCCCCACCCGCCTGGCCGCCCGGCACTTACCAAATCCTTGAGGTTCACGGGGCTCTTGTGCTCGCAGAGAACCTGCACGGCTTGAAGGCAGCCCTGCGCCGCTGAGGAGGGGGACAAACACAGCCCATCACAAAGCCACTCTCCCAGCCTGGTGCACACACCCCCCACCCCCCCGCCCCGAGAAGAAGCTAGGGTCACCCAGCTTGCCTCCATTCACGCTGGCTGCACCAAAGTCAGAGCTGTTTTCAATTACCGTTTAATTTCAGTGCTTGCCGGCCCTGAAGCCAGCCACTGCCAGTGGCCTGCAGGCAAGCCCTGACCTGGCTTTTCCAGAACGAGCCCTCAAAGAGGCCTGCAACCCCCCTAATCACCCCCCGAGTTCAGGGTCAACATTTTGTCACGGGAAGCTGCAAGACCGTTAGTGAAACAAAATGTTGGTAGACGGATTGATGCGATTAATGATACCACATACAAAAACCTCAAGGATCACACATTACTTGAAATCTACGAATGTTTATGAATGCCCCTTAGTTAAAAAAAAAAAAATCACCTTAAGTTAATGAAAATATCATTAAAACCATTCTGGCCAAGACCGGTTTGGCTCAGTGGATAGAGTGTCGGCCTGCGGACTGAAAGGTCCCAGGTTCGATTCTGGTCAAGGGCATGTACCTTGGTTGCGGGCACATCCCCTGGGGGGCGGGGGTGTGTGGAGGAGGCGGCTGATCGATGTCTCTCTCTTATCAATGTTTCTATTTTTTTAAATATATTTTATTGATTTTTTACAGAGAGGAAGGGAGAGGGATGGAGAGCCAGAAACATAGATGAGAGACATTGATCAGCCCCTACTGAGGATGTGCCCACAACCAGATACATGCCTTTGACCGAAATCAAACCTGGGACCTTTCAGTCCGCAGGCCAACGCTCTATCCACTGAGCCAAACCGGTTTTGGCCTATCGATGTTTCTAGCTCTCTGTCCCTCTCCCTTCCTCTCTGTAAAAAAATCAATAAAATGTATTTAAAAACAAAAACAAAAACATTCTGTTTGGTTGTTTGGTGAGCAATGGGCGAATTCTAGGTTTATTCCGTGGTAAGTCTACACACTCTGCGAACTGAATAAAGGGGGGATGTCTGGCACAGTGGCAGAAAGCAGCCCCAGGAACCTCTACGATGGCCCATGCAATGGCTGGCATCAGGAAAAGGACGTGTTAGGGCGTCTCCGGCAGGAGACAGACAGGGAGCGGGAGTTACCTGCGTAATGTAAAGCGGTCTTCCCGGAGCTGTCAGTGTTCTCGGCTGGGCACTTGGACTGGAAGACAGAAACAGGCAAACCCACGTAAGAGGGTTCAGTTCTGCGCGGCTCACCTTTTCCCTGCGAAGCACGCTGGGCCTCCCTGGGAAGAGCGCACACACGAATGGGTCCCAGCGGCCGAGCTCCAGGGCCCTGTAGCTCCTCACGGGCAGGACGACCCAACTCCAACTATTCACGACACAGCCGTCCCCCCCACCGTCCCTTCCTCGTCACCGCATCGTCCCCACCAGCTCACAAACACGCGCTAGAATTTCTCATCTTTTTTATTTTTTTAATATATTTTGTTGTTTTTTTACAGAGAGGAAGGGAGAAGGATAGAGAGCTAAAAACATCGATGAGAGAGAGACATCAAATCAGCTGCCTCTTGCACACACCTCCTACTGGGGACGTGCCTGCAAACAAGGTACATGCCCTTGACCGGAATCGAACCTGGGACTTGACCGGAATCGAACCTGGGACCTTTCCATCGGCAGGCCAAACCGGTTTCGGGAGAATTTCTCATCTTGATGCTATCATCCCCCCACCCACTTCCTGCCCTGATGCTTGGCCCCCTGAACAACACCCACTTCTTCTGAAGCCCGGCCCACCCACCACCCACGCCGCCTCACCTGCCACTCACCGCTGGTCCCACAGCCCCGAGTTTCCCCCCGAGGCTCCCCAGGAAGGTCCTAGGCCAAGCCACCAGCCACCCTCGCGCTTCCCGTGACAGTGGACATTTCTGTCCTCTGACCAGCCTCTCACCTGCAATCCACTCCCGTCTCTGCCTGGCCCTGCTTGGCCCATCCAATCCTGGCGTCCCTCCCCCTGCTCTGGCCACTCCTCCTCCCTCAGAGCGCGCTCCCTCAGCTCTCTCCCTCCACAATCTCATCCCCATCCAGGATCGGATGACTCCCAAGTGCAGAACTGAACCACGACAACAAAAATAGTGTCTAAGCCAAAACCGGTGTGGTTCAGTGGAGAGAGTGTCGGTCTGCGGACTGAAAGGTCCCAGGTTCAATTCCGGTCAAGGGCACGTACATTGGTTGTGGGCACATACTCAGAAGGGGATGTGCAGGAGGCGGCTGATCGATGTCTCTCTCTCTCTCATCATGTTTCTAACTTTCTATCCCTCTCCCTTCTTCTCTGTGAAAAATCAATAAGAATATATTTTAAAAAAGTGTCTAAGTATTAGCTGTTGTGTGCCAGGCATTGCTCAAGGCATTGTTGTAACAACCCCTGTTGGATATCAGCATTCAGCCCCCTTTTCCGAGGAGGAAACGGAGGTACAGATCTGTTGGGGTCACAGGGAGCGGCAGAGCCAGGACCGGAACCCAGACAGGCTGAGCCGGAGCCTGTGTGCCCGAGAGAGGGCACCTCTGAGCACGAGGCTGGCTAAGTGTCTGCCTCGCTTCCATTTGGGTCCTGAGGTCTCACAGACACTCGAGCCTGGCCGAGCCCAGTCTTCTGGTTCCTTCCCCGTCTCGTGCCCGATCCTGCCACTTCCTCATCTGTCAACAGCGTCACGTGAATCTAGCCAAGTAGCCAGAAGTCTCGGCGTCATCTCCGATGTCTCCTCCACGTCCCCCTCCCACCAGGGCCTGTCAGTTCTCCTCCAAAAGCCGGCCCCACATCCCCTGTCCCTGCTTCTCCACGACAGCCTCGCGTGAACCAGCTCCTCTCGCCTCCCTCCCCGCAGGTCTCGATTCTGAGTTTCCCCCCCTCACCAACTCTGTGCAATCAGAACGACTCTGTGAGTCTGTGAACAGCACTCTCTGTGTACCAAGCAATCACAGGCTACTGTACCTCCATCTCTCCGCCTCAGGCCCCTCTCAGGGACGTTCTTTCCTCTCTGACAAGTGCCTTTCTCTCCTCAAGCCATGAGCACTTGCTGTTCTGTCTGCTTGGAATGCCTTCCCCTTGGCTGTCAGCTTGCCACCTCCTCCAGGAAGCCTTCCCTGACCACCACCCCTCACCTCTCTCAAGTACCCGATCTTTTCTTTTCAGTGCTGTGCAATCTGTAACGCATATTGGTGTGCTTGTTTACCGGACTGTAACTTCCACCAGGACAGGGGCTGCTCTGTCCGCAAGTCGATAGCAGATGCAATGCTTGGGGCCTGGTGCTCAGGGAGCACTTGTTAGAAGAGAGAGAATGGGGGAAGAGCGCTGTCAGGGAGGCAGAGCGCTCCTTGGAATGCGAAGGGTTTCAGGGCCCTGTGTGTGCTCCCTGCCTGGGGGATGCGGCCCCTGCAGAGGGCAGGTGTCTCCAGCAGACAGAGAGCAAGAGCCAAGGTCTCCAGAGCCCACCAAGAGGAGTGGCAGAGGGCGCAGGGGTGAGGAGCAGCAGGGGAGAGCCAGGGTCACATCACAGAGGGTATGGGCGGCCCAGAGGGGAGGTGAAGATGACCGGAGAGGCACAGGCCCCGAGGGAAGCACCTGGGGAGGAGGACAGCCAAGCCTCGGGGTCTGACTGCTGCCTCCAAACAGGGTTCACGCACACTGTAAGGTCGGGGAGGCCAGCGCAGGCCCTGTTAGGGGAGATGCCTGCCTGCCCTTCGGGGTGGGAAGCAGGAAGGTCAGGTTACGGCGTACCGGGCGGTGGCCTAATTTTAGAACAGCACCAGGAACTGTTCTAAGGCTTCAAAGGTTCCGCCGAAAACCAGCCCATTTGCATAACCAGATGATAGCCAGATAGCCAGAGAGCCAGGACCTCAGAGGCTCCAGTATCTGGCCCATCAGGTTCACTTTCCTTACAACCAGAGCCAGATGTGGGAGCAGAGGATTTCAAAGCCGAGATAAGACCGCGGGTTCGGGGGCAGGGCCCCTCCTGGGGCAGGTCGATGCTCCCCGCTTCTCCGGGGAAGGCGGCCGGATCAGTTCCCCTCTCCCCGTTTTCGGGGAGAAGCCTCCTCCTAACCACAACCAGCCACCCCGATACCCATCGGCTTTCCTTGGATTCGCGTCAGCCCGTGAGGGTGAAGCATTCCTGACGCTGGCAGCAGTGGCGGCACCAGGTCAGGCCAGACAAGAACGGCGTGATCCGCAGGGCCGGCCGGCTGCGGGCTGGGACCTGTTTCTGCCCCAGAAGGGCCGGCCGGTGAAAGCAAGATGCGGCCGAAACCAGTGTTGCTCAGTGGAGAGAGCGTCGGCCTGCGGACTGGAAGGTCCCAGGTTCGATTCTGGTCAGGGGCACGTGCCTTGGTTGCGGACACATTCCCTACAGGAGGCGGCTGATCGATGTCTCTCTCTCTCATTGTTGTTTCTAACTCTCTATCCCTTTCCCTAAAAAAAAAAAAAAAAAGGTGCAGTCCCCAGTGCCAGCCAGCCGGACAGACAGTACACAGACAGTATGTGGGGCACCCGGTTTACCGCTCGCTGTGCCGTTCCTGGAAGCACCAGCTGGCTTTCAACGGGCCACAGCCGGCTGTTTCGGGAAGGGGCTGCCGGGATTGCATTCAACATTCACCTTTTGGTTGTCACCTGAGGCGACCACTGTGTGCTTCCCAGCGAGGTGGGGGAACCAGGCCGGGCCATCGGCTTAGTTATGCGAAGGGGAAAGCGAAGCACTTAAAACCTGAGAACTCACAGCTGGTGGAGGGCCGCATGGGGCAGGAACTGGGGTTTTGCTTGGCGAGAACTGCCTGGGACTGGCGGCTGGAAAGAGGGGACTGGGAGAGGGGAGAGGGGACTGTGCCGAGGACCCACCAGCAGGGAGAAAGCTTTCTAACCGACTACGTGCAGGCACAGGCCTTCGGAACAGACCATGAGGAGCTGATGGAAGGGAAGCAAAGGCTGGATTTCAGGAAGACACTCCCGACCCCGACCAGGGCCATTGCCATGGAAACCATCGCCTCCTCCCTGTCATTTCAGAGAGAGAACCTTCTGAGGAGAGCCGGGGTCTGGGGTGGAGTTTGAAGGAGAAAGACAGAGGGAGAGAGAGAGGGACGGGGGGAAAGGGAGAGGGAGAGGGAAGGAGCAGCAGAGGAAGGAGGGGAGGGAGAGAAGGAGAGGACGGGGAGAGGGAGGAGAAAGAGGACTTGTTTTCTCCCAGAGAAGGTGACGTCCACTCTGGAGGTTACAGGTGTGTCCCCTACGCTGCCGCCGTCTTACCTGAAGGAGCTTCCGGACGCACTCGTGGTGGCTGTTCTTGGCGGCGAGGTGCAGGGCGCTGTGTCCTAGACAGATTGAAGGGGGGGAGTAAGTCGGGGGGAAGAAAAGGCCACACATTTTCACCCTCTGATCTCTGTAACTATGGGGAAACACACTGCTCCCCATCAAAGGCGGGGCTGCTGTCCTTCAGAGCCAGCCTCCGCTGCTTCTCTCTCCAGTTCAGGGGGGCAGCGGTGGGAGCGCACCGAGCAGCCTGCCCCCCGTGGGTGACACTCAGGCCCCCAGCGCTGTGCTCTTAGGTGATCAGCCACAGGCCAGCGGCCCCGTGTCCACAGCCACGCCAGCTGGGGACGCCACAGGTGAGGGGACCCCACAAAGGCCGCCGGCAGCCAGCAGAGAGCACCCCCACCCCTGACCTCTCCCCCGCTCCCTCCGCCTCTCCTCCAGCCCCGAAGGGAAATGACGCAGTTCCCCGGGAGTCAGGGTCCCGGTGCAGGAGGAGGAAAAGCTGACAGAACACGCACCCGACAGCAGGCCTCTCTCCGGCCCCTTCAGGAGCACAGCCCCCTGTGACACTGGAAGGGAAACCCTAACCCCACAACCACTTCCGGCCACGGCCCCATGGGCCTCTCTGCGGGCTTCCTATTGGGGACCTGCCAACCCAGCAGCCCCCTCCCTGGCATTTAGGGGCTGCTCTCTGCTGCCGGGCTCGCTGCCTCTGGGACAGCCGCCCCCTTGCTCTCTCGCCCCCTCCGAGGCCCCGGAACCACTGCCTCCTGATGAGAACCCTCCTGACCTCCCACTTGAACCTGGATTCCTCCCAGCCGGGTGATTCCTGCCCTCTGTGCCCTGCGTCCTTCTTCTCGGTGCAAACAGCTTCCGGCTTCTTTCCCCTGCACCCCCCTCCCCAGCCACAGTCCTCCTCTCCCTCTGGAACAGCGGTTCTCAACCTGTGGGTCACGACCCCTTTGGGGGTCAAACGACCCTTTCACAGGGGTCGCCTAAGACCATGGGAAAATGCAGATATTTACATCACGATGCATCACAGGAGCAACATGTCATGGTTGGGGGTCACCACCCCATGAGGAACTGTATGCAAGGGTCGCGGCCTTAGGAAGGCGGAGAACCACGGCTCTAGAACGTGAGCTCGGTGGCACAGCGCTGGCTCACTCCCCGCTGTATCCCTGTGCCCAGGGCACGGATGGCACGGAGTGGGCTCTCCACACACACGTGTTACTTTGAATTATTGGGGTGCGCATCACAGACGCCTGCGGGGGGAGCCACAGGTGCCGCGGCCACCGGCCAACCCAGCACACCTGGGCAGCTCTACAGCCTGACCCAGCGACCCCCCACGTGCCCCCGGGCCTCAGCACGCTGACACTTGACGCTGGCACTGGAGGTCCTGGCACTGGAGGCTGCTAAGCAACCTCTCTCCTCTACCCGCTCGATGCCCACTTAGGTTAATCAGAAATATATCTCCAGCCCTAACCGGTGTGGCTCAGGGGATAGAGCGTGGGCCTGCGGACTGAAAGGTCCCAGGTTCCATTCCGGTCAAGGGCATGGACCTTGGTGGCGGGCACATCCCCAGTAGGGAGTGTGCAGGGGGCAGCTGATCAATGTCTCTCATTGATGTTTCTGACTTTCTATCCCTCTCCCTTCCTCTCTGTAAAAAATCAGAAATATCTCCAGACATTGCTAAATCTCTGGCGGGGGGTGGGGAGGGGGAGAGGGAGAGGGGAGGTGCAGGGGCAGCCACCACGGCTGAGAACCACTGGTTTAGAGGAACAATTCCTTTCACACGACTGTCCTGTCTCCAAACACCGTTTTCTCCTTTCTGAGTCAGTCTTCCCTCCGCAACGCTGGGCAGAAACCCCCTAATTAAAAGCCGGAGGGCGCAGGGTCAGGGAGCTGCGAGAGAGCCTGTGTCAGGTCACAAGGTCAGGTTCCTGTTTTTTTCTTTTTACATTTTATTGATTTTTTTTTTACAGAGAGGAAGGGAGAGGCACAGAGAGTTAGAAACATCAATGAGAGAGAAACATCGATCAGCCGCCTCCTGCACATCTCCTACTGGGGATGCGCCCGCAACCAAGGTACGTGCCCTTGAATGGAATCAAACCTGGGACCTTTCAATACGCAGGCCAACGCTCTCTCCACTGAGCCACACCGGTTTTGGCCAGGTTCCTGTTTTCTGATCTGAGCTGGACTGAGATTTTATTTGTTGGTTAATCCTCAACAGAGGATGTTTTCCCATTGATTTTTAGAGAGAATGGAAGGGAGAGGGAGAGACAGAGAGAAACACCGATGTGAGAGAGCAAGACATCGGTTAGTTGGCTCCTGCATGCACCCCGACCAGAGCCGGGGAACCTGCAACCGAGGTGCGTTTCCTTGACGGGAATCTCATCCGGGACCCTTCAGTCTGCAAGCTGACGCTCTATCCACTGAGCCAAGCTGGCTGGGGCTGGACGGGAGGTTTTAAGGGTGTCCTTGGGGGGTGTTGAGGGGCGGGTGAGGATGAGGGAGATTAGGGAATGAGGGAATGACGCTGGGGAGTAGGAGGACCAAGGTCTTCCCCTCCCCTTGCTGCTCTCACCGCCCAAGGCCCCCGCCCAGGCTGAGTCACGCATGTGGTGTGAGAGCAGTTCCATGATCTGTGGGACAGGCGTTCGGGGTGCCTAGCTCCCAAGGACCATGCGCCCCAGAGTCTCTAAGGAGAAGCACATTTGAAACAAACGCGTTTTACAGACGAGCGTTTGGAGCCCGTGCTGAGCGTGAGCAGAAGACGGCTTGTGTCCATGGAGGCTCCTTAGTGTTGGTCTGTGCACGGACCAAAGCTATCATACATGAACGGCCCTCCCTGCACACAGGTTCAGCTCCCCACGGGGTGGACGGGGGGGTGGATGGGGAGTGTCAGCCACGCATCACAAACAAACACGGCTTTCGCTGACTCCCAGCGTCCGGTCCTGAGAGACCTGAAGTTCGTGCTGTTTCTACAGAAACCGGATTCCTTCACTCCCTGGCCCCGTGATCCGTTTTCCTAACGGGGAGCACACAAGTGTTTTTCCTTTAAGACGGGCACAGAATTCGAATGGTGCATTGGTCCCTGGACGATACCCGAGGCAAGATGCAGCTCAGTGCTCATGTCAAAACAATAAAAAGTAATAAAAAGTAAATCTCTTCCCCAGTGCGAAGCTTTCTGGAGAATGTGTGAGATTCGTAACGGAGTCTCTCGGGTCGAGATGGTGCATGCGCCTGGCCCATTCAGCGGTGGATCTATCTGGACTATCAGGAAGCAACGTCCCCAGGCACAGGGCGGGCGATGCTAATCCAGGGGCACGGCAGCCGAGCTTGGCTCTGAGGACAAGGCCAGTGCAATTTACGAGGCAAGAGCTGTGGGCGATTCCAGGGCTGTTCCTGGGGGGGTTGGGGGGGGGGCTGGGATGAAAGATGACCGTCTCGCCGAAGCCCGTTTGGCTCAGTGGATAGAGCGTCAGCGTGCGGACTGAAAGGTCCCAGGTTCGATTCTGGTCAAGGACATGTATCCTGGTTGCGGGCACATCCCCAGTGGGGGGCGTGCAGGAGGCAGCTGATCGATGTCTCTCTCTCATCGATGTTTCTAACTCTCTATCCCTCTCCCTTCCTCTCTATAAAAAAAAATCAATAAAATATATTAAAAAGAAAAAAAAGAAAGATGGCCGTCTCTCAGGAATAACACTGCAAGGTGAGGCAGGTTGACTGCAAAGACCACTCCCGTGCGAGCTGAGCTCTTTCCCACAGACCTTGACCGTGAGAACACGTTTTGGATGAAGGATGCGCACGGAAGGCAGAGGGACTCACGCTCTGGTCCTCCCCGGGACCCGAGAGGCCTTCTTGCGAGGCAGAGACGGGGCAGGCGCTGCAGCCACAGGAAGGACCGGGCTGGGCGGCAGCGTCACACGGATGGCGTTGCTGTGACGGGAGAAGGCAGCACTACTCCGGATCACTCAGCAGCCGCCCTGTCCACGCACATCCTCTGCCCCCCGCTTCTTCCTCCTTTTGTTCTCGGGGTCTCGGGCGTGCTCTCCAGAAATCGTGACAGGTCAGGGCCGCCTTCAGACGGACGTGGAACAATGAGCCCCGGGCCCCCGTGCTGACCTCGCTGCTAAAAGGCTGGGTGAGAGGGAAGGGCCGGCAGCTCGGAGAAGGCCCTACTGGCCTAGAACAGCCTCCCGGGGCCACAGAGTGCCACGAATGCCACCCGTTTCCATGGGAATGCAGGACATGGACGGGCAGCCCTAACCGGTGTGGCTCAGTGGATAGAGCGTCGGCCTGCGGACTCAAAGATCCCAGGTTCGATTCCGGTCAAGGGCATGTACCTTGGTTGCGGGATGTGCCAGTAGGGGATGTGCAAAAGGCAAGCTGACTGATGTTTCTCTTTCTTTCTTTTTTTTTTTTTTAACATATTTTTATTGATTTTTTCAGAGAGGAAGGGAGAGGGATAGAGAGTTAGAAACATCGATGAGAGAGACACATCGATCAGCTGCCTCCTGCACGCCCCCTAATGGGGATGTGCCCGCAACCAAGGTACATGCCCTTGACCGGAATCGAACACAGGACCCTTCAGTCCAAAGGCTAACGCTCTATCCACTGAGCCACACCGGTTCTGGCTGATGTTTCTCTCTCATTGATGTTTCTAGCTCTCTCTCCCTCTCCTTTCCTCTCTGTAAGAAAAAAAAAAAAATCTATAAAATATATTAAAAGAAAAGAAAGACATGGACTGGCAGATCCCAGGGACTGGCCCAGAGAAGCAGCCAAGACAGGTCTGCCCCTCCAGTGTGGCTCCTTGGAGGGCAGTGGCACCGCGGGAACAGGGGGGGGCGGGGAGGGGGGTACAGGCCGCACTGCCCACTGCTTCCCTGGGCTCTTAAAAATGGAGTGAGGGCCCTGGTGGTAAACACAAACTCTGCCCAAACCCACAAAATGCCTACACTTTTTAAGAGCTTTCCTTAGAGGAAATACTACTGGTGAAATATTTTTAAAGGGGGGCGGAGGGCAGGATGTAGAGATTGTTATCAAAAGTGACCTCAGCGAGGCAAAACTGTGCCAGGAAAAGTCAGAGGGAAAGAGAGCAAAGCAGTCCGCGGCGTTTCTTCTCGGTAGCCGAAGCCCTGCTCACCTTCCTTACGGCGTTCTCTCACCTTCCTTACGGTTTTCTGTCTCTCCCAGGTTTTTACAAGGAGCCCCCTTCAGAGCCCCTGATTCTCCCCTCAAGAAAAGACGGGGAGGGGAGGATGCTTGGCTCTGAGGCGAGTGACTGGACTCCCGTCTGAAAGCGATTTCTTGGCCGAAACCGGTGTGGCTCAGTGGATAGAGTGTTGGCCTGCGGACTGAAGGATCCCAGGTTCCATTCCGGTCAAGGGCATGTATCTTGGTGGCGGGCACATCCCCAATTGGGGGCGTGCAGGAGGCAGCTGATCGATGTGTCTCTCATTGATGTTTCTAACTCTCTATCTCTCTCCCTTCCTCTCTGCAGAAAATCAATAAAATATATTTAAAAAAATAAAAGCTATTTCTTGGCACCAAAGGCAGGAAAACCAAACTGTATTCCAGCCCCGAATGTACGCCCTTTTAAAGCTCATTCTTTCAGGTCATGGTTTCCTCCGAGGAAGCCCTGTGTATGCCAGAGGGTGCCCCGCCTTCCCCTGACCTCCTCCCCTGCCCCCACCCCTGCCGCCCAGGGCACTCGAGCTCTGTCTGTAAAACGCCACCCGGGATCACTATGAACTTGACCATGAACTTGAAAACTAGAACAACGGGGCTGGGGATGAAAGAGGACTCAGAGTCATCAATTAGCCTTCCCTCCAGCAGTCCCTTAGGGAAACCATTCCCTCTTCCACGGGATGGCCAATTCTCCAAACACTGGGGGAGCGTTCGGTGCCACCGCTCGGGGAAACTATTCTGCTAGGCCAGCCACTCCCGGTTTTCGCCTGAAAGTGGTTTTCCCAGGGGCTCCTCAGGCGCCTGACTTGACTTCAAGAGGCTCTTGGCCCGTCCTAAGCAAGCTTACTCTGAAAGAACAGAGGTCCCTCATCACCGGACGCTTCCCATCGGTTTAGAGAGCGCCGCGGGCTCTTGGAGACAATTCTGAAACACACGCTTTCCGACCAGGTTTCGAGCAACCATTCTTCTATTGTCCGACTGCTGGTTCCTTCCTCCCCTCATAACTGTTCCGAGGAGGCCAGGGTTGTGGGGGAGGGGAGCTCCATCATGGATTAACAAAAAAGGACCACAGAGTCAGACTGGTTCCATGTTCCAGTAAGAACAGAACGAAAGCCTTAGAACACAGCGGTTCTCAACCTGTGGGTCGCGACCTGTTTTCTGAGGGTCTCAGGCTCCACAGCAGTGACCCGCAGGTGGAGAACCGCTAGCAGGGTCGCCTAAGACCATCAGAAAACACGGATATTTACATGACGATTCACCACAACACGAAGAGCTGTATTAAATGGTCGTGGCATTAGAAAGGTTGAGAACCACTGCCTTAGAACGAGGCAAAGACGTACAACAGAGAAACGGGGCCACCAGGAGTGGCTCTGATCCTCCGGTGTGGCCAGCCGGGCAGAACCCAGGCCGGAGACCCCACCGTGGGTCTTTCCGGTGGAACAGCGTTCATACAAGATAGGCCCCCACCACCGTGTCTCTCCCTCTGCGTGGGCCAGCATCTGTCCGCCCTGGCTCCACACGACAATCGCCTGGGGAACTTGAAAAATCACACCAGTTGTCTGGCAACCTCCAGACCATGGAATCTGAATCTCAGAGGGCGTGCGTACGGTTTCTTCCTTCCTTTCCCGCCTTTCCTGCTCTCTTCCCTCGCTCTCTACCTTCCTTCCAAGTTCCCAGCTGATGTGGATGCACTGAAACAAAGCCATGGGGGGGGGGGAGTGGGAGAAAGGGGGGTCTGGACAGCTGGTCCAGAGGAGGACCACAGCCTCTGCCCAGGGAGCACATCTCAGTGACCAAGAGGAGCTTCCAAACAACGCATCCCCTTTATCATCCCTCGTACCATGACTCTTCGAAATAAAGATAACGCTTTTTAAATGGGGGGTGAGAAGCACGCAGTGTGCCCTGGACTAGCCACATCTAAGATGAAGACGCCTGTAACAGCACAAATGAGGGGAAAAAAAGAAGAAGTAAGACATGGACTGGCAGATCCCAGGGACTGGGCAAGAGATGCAGCCAGGACCGGTCTGCCCCTCCAGTGTGGCTCCTTGGAAGGCAGTGGCACTGAAGTAGACAGGGAGGTGCAGGCCCAGTGACCGGAGGTGGACTACGTGATTCTTCTCTGCAGGAAACCAATCCCAGCGTGTAATCATTACAAGAGTTCCAGCAAAAGGTTGATAGGACTTGGTGGGCCCAACAATGGCTGAGTCACAGATGTAGTTTACCAATTGGAACGGCTAAAACGGCACTTCCCCCCAACCTGAATAGGACTGTTAACTGCCAAACAGCTCAGGGTATTTTATTGCCTCCTGTTGGCCCAACACCTGAAAAGCTGCAGGCCATTCCCCAAACTGACACTATTCTTTGGTACCCTGCCCTTTGAAGTGTATTATCTCCACCTTGCCTTAGGACAAATTGTGTTGAATAAAAAAGCCTGGGTCCTTGGTCAAGGTAAGAGTCTTTAGCTCCTTCAGCAGAAGATCCTCTGACCGCCCTCAATGCCTTTCAAAACTATCTTTCGTCCTTGGGCTCCTTCTTCATCATCTACCCGCAGGCCCTTTCTGAAGAATGCTGAACCTTTTGTAAGGCTGGGAAAAGAACCCCGTCACTTCTCCACAGGGAGCCTCCTCTGAGGCATCTACTCTTGGGCTGGCCTGTTGACTTAAGAGATAAAGACCACATACCGGCCGTATCTTGGGCTGTCACATCCACGCCGTGCGTAATCATGACCCTGAGACATTCCACGTGTCCTTTTGTAGCAGCGAGATGAAAGCTGGAAAAGAGGTAAACAATCTCCTTCAGATTTTCATGCTTTAGAGTTCATCCCCAACAACCTTTTTTTTTTTTTTTTTTTTTTTGGCCTCTGCATGTACACTTACTTCCTCACACTTGAGCTCCATAACCAGTGAGTAGATAGTATTATCAACCTCATTTTAAGGAGGAGCAGGAGACGGAGGCTCCTCGGGGTCTGAGAATTTGCTTATGGACACTTTTTATTAAGCAATGGAGCAGGAGCTAGTCTTAGGTCTTCCAATCCAAAGATCAGGCTTGGAAAAAAGTAGGATTCAACCACATATTTGTCTCTTCACAAAGCGAGGCTCAAAGACTTGCAACTAAATTCATTTCCTAAATAATAATCACTTTATCAACATTTCAGTTGCCTAGTGCTTTCACAGAGCCATTATTTTTAGGAAACATACTCTATAAACAGAAAGGTATCCAACCCAACAGTGGTCAAGACAGCATCAGTGTCAGGTCCATTGTGTTGCAGCTGAATAACAATCATTGTACACAACTTCTGTAATGTGTGCCCTTACATCACCTCTTTTCATTCACACAACAGCCTTTGGAGGTGAGTCCTATACTATTTCCGTAGATGGCAGGTGTCTACACACAGGCGCAAACAGCATGAAATAAAGCCCAGAATTCAGTAACATTTGGGAGTACAAACCATGCCCTACATGTGTAGACTTGCCACTCCAAGAAGAGTTAACATCCACGCATACCAATCATCCCTGCAGGTCCCAAGAATGAAGGCCATTCCTGGCGGCAGAAGGAAAACCCAATTCCACGGAGCATTCGGGCCCAGAGGCTGAGGAGGCCAAAAACCTGGGGAAAGGTCTCTTCCAGGGAGGCCTTCCCTCTTCTCAGTCTCCTTCATCCAGGGAAGACGCCAATGAACCTTCCCATTATCCACCTGCCTCAGTTCTGTTCTAGGAGTTGCCTTCTCGGGACACTTCCCAGACAGCACCGTGGTGTCTGCACCCCGGAATTAAGGCCCAGCAATATGTTCCTCACAGAACAGAACTGTCACTGGGACCCAGGGTCACACCCAACCAGCAAAGCCAAGAGGTAGACCAATTCCCACCCGGGTCAGCCTGATCCCACACCTCTGCTCCGGAGATCGAGGCTGCGGGAAGACGGATAGATATGCGAACAGAGATGTTTCCGTTTTGGCTGCTGAGCCACCGTAAGTCAGCAAGGCACCTCTGGGCAGTCAGTTAACCGCTCTGAGCCTACTGCGCTCCCTGCCCTGGAGAGCGTGGGGACGGAATCATTTCTGATGCCTCCCGCCGCTCCCACACACCATTGTTTCATCCTGCTGGGTCTGAGCACACCGGCCATTTCCACGACCGTGCAGCCATCAGTGTGTAATGTCTCTTTACAGGCAAACTCCGCTTTGTCGAGGATTTCACACAACTGTTAAACTTGGGTCATATGAAAATACTTGGAAATGTAGTGACTTACTTAAATGGAATTCCTGATTAAATACCTGGCAGCGCGAGGACACCTCTGTTTTTCATCATCGCTGGCCTCACACATTTTACAAGAAGTTCGCCTTTAAGCAGCGAATTGTTTAACTGGCCTCGGTGAAAGGGTTCTAAGATGCCCCCGTCCTTCGTAACAGTACACATTGCCTACTTTCATTGCTCTTGAGGACGTGATGTTGCCAGCAAGGGTCTCCATCACTGACCTGTCTTCAAAGCTATTCATCTCCCTGCCCCAGATTGAGCCTTAATATCCATCGTCTTTTCTTCTTGTCGGTGCTGGTTTCTGAGCTGTTCACTCTGCCGCCTCCTATGGCCAGGGGAGAAACCCAAACTATTGGGACAACAGGGCAGCCACATCCTATCTTACACGTAAGAGTGTCGGGAGCAATGATTAGCGTGTACACACACACACATACACACACACACAGACACACACACACACGCACACACACACGATGTAGACATACAGGGTGGGGGCCAAAATAAGTCTACAGTTGTGAGTACCCGAAACACAGTTTATTCTTGCATCAGTATTTATTACTAGAGGCCGCGTGCATGAAATGCATACATGGGGGAGGGGAGTTGTCCCTCAGCCCAGCCTGCACCCTCTCCAATCCAGGACTCCTCGGGACATCTCTCTTGCAATCTGAGACTGCTGGCTCCTAATCGCTCACCTGCCTGCCTGTCTGATCACCCCTAACTACTCTGCCTGCTGGCCTGATCGCCCCCTAGCTTCTCCCTCCTGCTGGCCTGATCGCCCCCTAAGTTCTCCCTCCTGCCGGCCTGATTGCTCCTATCCACCTCTGCCACCATGGCTTTGTCTGCAAGGATGCCCGGAAGATGGCCGGTCTAATTAGCATATTACCCCTTTTTTAGTATAGATGATATTATTTGCCATATGAACCACTATAAACCTACTTTTGCCCTGTTTTATATAACTTTTGGTTGAAGTATCACACAGGCAAAGAAAACCACATGTCATAATTCTATAGCCTGCTTATTTTCGCCAACGGAGCATGGCCGTTTTATCTTCATACCAGCAAAGCCGTGGCCGGAGACCCGGATACCCTCCTCGTGTCTCCTGCCAGCACCCAGATCTCTCCAAGTGCCCCTTCTGTTTATCCACTCCTCCCATATACTATTTATGTTTTCCCTGCTCAGACCTCCCAGGTGACCTCTGGATTGCAGACTGTGTGTACAGAGGGCGAAACTGCAGACACGTGGTAATGATGCATTTCTGTGCGCCACTTCTGTGCGCGGAGAAATGCAGTCTGACGTGGTTTCTGGGGCTGAGCTGGGACCTGCGGGTTCAGGATCTTTGTCTGGAAGGTCAGTGAGGATGACGAGGTGGGAGAAGGGATGTGTTGGCAGGTTGGACTCACTACCCAATGCTGCGATAAAGACTTTCTTACCAACAGAGACTAACCTGTGTTTGATGGCTGTAGTGCGTTTTATTGAGGGATCAAGAAATTATGTGTGCGTGTGTGTATGTGTGTGTATGAGAGAGAGAGAGAGAGTGGGGAGAAAGAAAGAGAGAGAGAGAGAGATTTTGTTTCATCTTTCTCCTCTTGGTAGGGTTTGGATCAGGAAGTGGCTTTTCCCTCTATTCTGGGAACTCTCTAGCTATTCTGCAGAAGATCCTGTCCTGCTGAGAAAGTATGATGATGACAGCCTCTTCCAAATGCATACATTTCTCACATATTTCCCCTAACACGCCAGCAGTCACTGCTCCCACAGATAAACAAAACGCCAGCAGCTGCATCTAGAACCTGCCGCTCCCAGAAGGGCAGATGCGAAGGCTGGTCCTTTGCCCTGTTTGCCCTAACATCCCGCGTTCCGCTCACAACACCGTCTCCACTGCCGGGATTCCATTAACGGGACCATTACTTCCAGGTGCTTTCCCAGTAAGACTCTAACCCTCAGGTGTTGGCTGTGTTCCTGTGGCACCCAAAAGCGGCGGCTCTGCGTTCTAAAACCCAGGAGCACGAGAGGAGGGCACCCCTGGGAAGGAAGAGCCGGTCGGTTTAGCCAGAAGTTTCTGACTCATCTCCCCAGACAGACAAGGAGCTCCCCTCTGTGCCTTCTTCCTGAGGATGCATTTCTGGGACATGGGAGCACCGTCAAGAAACACGCTATGGCCCTAACCGGTGTGGCTCAGTGGATAGAGCGTCGGGCTGCGGACTGAAAGGTCCCAGGTTTGATTCTGGTCAAGAGCATGGACCTGGGTTGTGGGCACATCCCCAGTAGGAGGTGTGCAGGAGGCAGCTGATCAGTGTTTCTCATCAATGATTCTATCTCTCCCTTCCTCTCTGTAAAAAAAATCAATTAAAAAAATAATGTATATAAAAAAAGAAACACGCTCTTTAACGTGCTCTTGGGGGACCCCGCCCGTGCTTTGCTTGCTCTGCCTGCCCTCCGGCCCTGTCCCCCGAGTCTGCGGCCCAGGAGGCAGGCCTCTCCTGCACGGCACCCAGCGGGCCGCCTTGTCCTCTGGCTTCTGGCTGGGTCCGACCCATGGAAGACACTGACCAGAGACAGAGGGTGAGAGGCGGGTGCAGGACACCGCCTTCCTCTCCCTGCCAGGCCACACCGGGCAGCGGCTGCCTCCTCGGTGAAGCCGGCGTCTGTGCACCGGCTCGCCCTCGGTGTTTGGTAACTGCCCTCTCCCTGCGCCTTCAGATGGAAAGCGGTTCTCACCGTCCCTTTCTCAGGGCCCCATCCCAGCTGTGGGCTCAGTCCCACCACACACGTGGAAGGGCTGCCTTTCTTCACGCAAGCCCCCATCCCCTGTAGGGGTGCCACCGGTCTCCCGCCTGGACCCCGGAGGACACCCGTCTCCCGTAGTTTGTGTGTGACCCCCGCAGGGGAGATGGTTCGGTTCCTGTGGATGTTATTAGATTATAAATACGTATAAAGGCACAGTGAAGCTTTAAAAAAATAAAAAAGCATCAACTCCACAGAGAATACGGTGGATTATTTAAGACACATGGGTATTTTGCCTAAAATGCTTTGATGGGAGAATGTGCCAGATCACTTTCATCACATGGAATCTGACAAGTGACTTTAAAACAGCTTTCTGGTAGACTAGTCGTCTGAGGCCAAGATAGGAACCAAGTTCAAAGGTTCAAGAATACATCTCCGTCAGGGACAGGGGAGGCTGGGGGAGTCTGTGGGGAGAAAAAAGGAGATATATGTACTACTATATGTAATACTTTAAACCATAAAATAACATTAAAAGAAAGAAAAGAGAATGCCTCTCTCCAAGGAGCAGAAAAACAAGTGACTTAAGTGACAGCAGCACCAGTCTAGAATGCCCGGCGGTGCGGGAAGAAATGCACACATTCAGAAGTCACACCGTGGACGTGGTCTTGAAGGAAGAACCAGCGCAGAGCACATGCCTCGTACATGGGACTATGCGCTACAGCTGGGCGACGCGTGAGTGCTGCGGGCACAGTTCATGGGAGAACAGGTAAGACATGGAGTCTGGGGCATGTTGGACTTCCTGCACGCCCCCCACTGGGGATGTGCCCGCAACCAAGGTACATGCCCTTGACCAGAATCGAACTTGGGACCTTTCAGTCCGCAGGCCTACGCTCTATCCACTGAGCCACACGAGTTAGGTCATCAAGTCTTGCTTAATAAACTCTTTTCGGTTAATTATCAGCTGAAATGACCCCTTAGAAAAACATCAAAGAGTGACTGCAAAGCACATCTAGAACATCTCTGGCTCTGGCTCTATAGGGCTTTTATTCCTAATTTAAAAGCGTGGCCTTACTTTTTTCAAAAAATTGATCTTTACTGTTGAAAGTATTGATTGCTGAAAAGATGTCTCCTTGTTTCCCATTAACACCCTCCACCGGGCTCCCATCCCCCGCCTTCACCACACCATTGTCTATGTCCGTGGGTTAATCTCTTCCCACTCCCCCACCCCCACCTTCCCTCTGAGATCCGTCAGTCTGTTCCACGCTTCCCTGTCTCTGGATCTGTTTTGTTACTTTTGTTCATTAGAGTCTACATGTGAGTGAGATCATGCGACACTCGTCTTTCTCAGACCAGTTTATTTCATTTTAGCGTAATACTCCCCAGGTCCCTCCATGCTGTCTCAAAGGCTAAGAGACCCTTCTTTTTCACAGCTGCATAGTATTCCATCAATGTAGCTCAGCTTTTTTATCCACTCGTCTGCTGTGGCCTGTCTTTCAAAGACAAGAAATGTCCTTCAAGAGGCTAGAACAGAAACGTACCTCATAAGGCTTCTCTTTGCCTTGAGGCAGGTCAAGATTCAGTGGAGGAGGGAGGGGGGTGGGGGGGAACCTTCTGTCCACTCATCCAAGCCCCAGCCCAGAGCAGGGAGGCCGGCCCCGGCCGCGGATCCGGCAGGCTGGCTCTCCAAGTGATGGCAGGCCCGATAGCTCAGGTCTGGCCTACTCCAGTAGGGGCCCATGGACCAGCAGCTGTTAGAAATGCAGGCTCGGCCCAGCCAGTGTGGCTCAGTGGTTGAGCGTCGACCAATGAACCAGGTGGTCTCACGGTTTGATTCCTGGTCAGGCCTCATGCCTGGGTTTCGGGCTCCATCCCCAATAGGGGGCGTGCAGGAGGCAGTCGATCAATGGTTCTCTCTCATCACTGATGTTTCTATCCCTTCCTCTCTGAAATCAGTAAAAATATATTGGGAAAAAGGGAAGGAAAGAAAATAGAAGAAAAGAAAAGAAAATAGGAGAAAAGAAAAGGAAAGGGAAGAAAAGAAAATAGGAGAAAAGAAAAGGAAAGGGAAGAAAAGAAAAGAAAATAGGAGAAAAGAAAAGGAAAGGTAAGAAAAGAAAGGAAAGGGAAGGAAAGAAAATAGAAGAAAAGGAAAGGAAAGGAAGAGGAAAGCAGGTTCAGTCCCCACGCACATGCACAAGGGTTCCCGCTGACGCACGGGGCCATGACACTGGACACGCACCCGCTCACGGATGACAAAGGACGCGGCCACCGTCCTTACCAGGCGCCACTGTCGCAAAGTTCGTTTGAAAACACAATCCCTCGCCTTAAAGGCCACCGCGGGATGCGTCCCGCCCAAAAGGAGCCAGTGGCCTGAGTGTCACTGTGTCTGAGGCTCAGCGGGGCCTGAGGCCGAGATGCGTCCACAAGGCACACACAGAGCCGCCTGGATTTACGCACCACCGCTCTGGTCCCTTCGCTGCTCGCCGGTCGCTGGCGTTTCTCTGCTGTCCTGAGTCCCGCACCTTGTTAACCTGAGTGGGTGACTGTCCCAAGTTCCCAACCTTGTTAGCCTGAGCGGGTGGTCTGTCCCGAGTCCCCAACCTTGTTAACCTGAGAGGGTGGTCTATCCTGAGTCCCCAACCTTGTTAACCTGAGCGGGTGACTGTCCTGAGTCCCG
>PVJN01035053.1:0-22349 GCA_004026805.1 Lasiurus borealis
TGGACTCCACATGTCTTTGGAAGAGCTTACGACAAAGGCTGTGCAGACAGTGGCTCTGGTCTCCCTTCTGACGCCTGCTGTCATTTGCCAGTGTGTAATCTCTGTTAGCCTAGTGCTGGCTCATCCCAGGGAGGCCTCATCGGAACACTTGAGGGCAACACATCAGTCCTTACTCCTTACTATGTATGTACTTGTGTTTTCATGTATACTTGTATGTGCCCGTTCCTGTGAGCATGATTCTCTTTTGGTGTAGGAGACCTCCTAGCACATGCTATTTGTGGTTAGGTCCTCAAGATCAGGGACCCCGTGGATAGATAAAAATGATAATGATGCCTAGTGGATGAAGTTGTCCATTTCAATAGCCAACATCGTCATGTAGATCAGGTCAACAGCTGCAAGTCAAGGGTAAAATCCGGTAGAGTCTTGTAAATGTTTTGGAGGTTCATAAGAGGTTGGAAAAGCCCCAAATCTGTGGTTTATAGCTTGGAATGGCAGGGAAGGATGTTGCCTTTGAATTAAGTGAATTGCTGGCCTTAAGTGGTTCTGGTAACTCTAAACGACTTTGGAATATCTGGACTTTGCTCTCAGTATGGACAGAGTTTTCAGTGCCTCAAAAATGCCTTTTCATTTATTTCAACATCATTAGGCAGGGCTGTTTGTCTCTTCAGTGAGTCTAGAATGAGATGTTCCCATGTTAGGGACCATGGGAGTCCCTGTGCTCATGTACACGTATGATTGTTTTAAAGAAGTGCTTGCAGCCCTGCTTGCCAGCCTCCCAGTGAGGGATAAAGCAATCTGTGAGCATAAGGTGACCTGGGGCTCTGAGTGTTAGGCCCTTAAGCCAACTTCCAGAGATTGGGAAGACACTTCTTTTCTTAGGAGGTAAGTATCTGGCCAGTGTTGCTAATTGGTCAGCCGAACAAGATCCTGGGTAACAACTGTAAATAGTCACGTGAACAAGGGTTGGGGCTAGGTGACCATCTTTTTATTTATTTATTTATTTGTTTGTTTGTTTGTTATATTGGCTGGGCCGTAAAAATATTCGTTGTGGTCTGAGAGTTTGAAATGCTTGCCTTAGAAAATCAACAATGTTTTAACAGCCACAGCCTGGCATCTATTGAGCTAAAGAAACTTTTAAGAAGAATCAACAAACTCATATTATGATAGTTTCCCTTCCTGTCATCAGTCACACTCTTTGGTAACAGTGTGTCCACATTTCAATTACCCATCAATCTTTACTCTGGACAGAATCCACGCCTAATTCACCAGGACATCTCCAGCACCTAACACAATGTCTAGCACAGTAATAATACCTATTTGCCAAATCAATAAGTAAAGGGTATATGAATAAATCCCACACGGATGTAGAATCTCACTAAAAAAATTGTTAAGAGAAAAAAAAAGAATTGTTAAGAGAAAAATGTTAAGAGCATTTCTTGATTTTTGGATGAAGATGACAGTTTTGACATGTGACTGACCAATGCTTTTATTATTTCACTAGAGGCTTGGTGCACAAAATTTGTGCATGAGAATGGGGGTTCCTTCAGCCCAACCTGCACCCTCTCCAATCTGGAGCCATCAGGGGATGTCCTATTGACAGCTTAAACCCACTCCCTGTGGTTTTCTACTCTCTGCAGGGCTTGGCTGCTGCTGATGCAATGAAGCTGCCATGCCCGGCTGTCCTCTCTTTGTCTGCAAGGCCTGGGGGCTTCACCACCACCATGGGAATGTAGCCACCATGCCCCACTGTCTTTTCTCTTTCCAGTGGCGGATGAGCAGCGTGGCTGAATCTGCCTAAGAATGGATCCAGTTGCTCCACTCACCTGCCGCATGTCCCCCAACCCAACCCCACACCCAGTGTGTCTGACAGGAGTAGGAACTTCAGCAATGGGGCTGACAGGACCAGGGACTCTGGCAGGGCTGTGGGGGCTGGGCTGTGGAGGCTGGGCTCCGCCATCTTGTAGCTGTGGATGCCACCATCTTTGTGACAGAGTGATGGTCAATTTGCATATCACCTTTTTATTAGGGTTATATTTTCACAACTAAGGTTTCTTTATTGTCTATGTAAAATTATTAGTATACATTTTTTTCTTGCTTTACTTCTTTTTATGGCTTCTCTATCTGTTTCAGATCTCATTTGAGGGTATTACAGCTGATGGCAATTACTCGTCTTATACTATAAAAGGTAGTGTGTCTACTGAGATTATATTTGTAGCAATGTTGAGTTTTACAAAAATTTAAAAAAGGTTTATTAGATAAATATCACTTTGTCCTTGTTTAAAGATAATATCATAGTTTATGGTTACTCAACATATGGTAAATAATACTCATCAATCCAAGGCATTCATGATTATGAAATTTTGCCATCTCTCTTCAGATGAGCTAATATGCCTTTTAGAATAAAAGCACAATATAAGCAGGTATTGTGTCAGCCAGTAAAATATTTATTCTTGCTTCCTTACCTGCTGAATCTACAGTTCCAATTACCTGCTACTGAGTAACAAACCGCACCAAAGCCGAGGCTTAAAGCAGCAGGACTGGGGACAGGCTGCGATGTGCTGGTTCTTGCAGGTGGAGAATGTGGGCTGCCCAGATGCGGCCCTGCACCTGCTCCTGGTGAGCTGCTAGCCTCTCTCTGGTTGCCCATGTCCCTGTCCTTTAGCTCGTATAAGAATATGCTTTTGCAGATTCCTTCAGTCATTGTGAGTGTGAAGTCTGTGTTCCTGCCCCTGAGTCTGGAGGTAAAGGTGCGAAAACTCCAGAACTGTGGTAGTTGCACTAATACAGGCTTGCTCTGCCCTCTGTGCCTCTGACTTCACAGAAATGGCCAACCACACATTGCATTCACACACAGCTCTCTTTAAGGACACACTATGTACACAAAGTAAACTTGGAGAAATCTCACTACTGAACTTCTGTGTTGCAGAAGACACTTTGGTATAAAAATCTCTAAGGAAATATGTTTCCAAAGGAATAGAAATGGAGTGAGAGTGTAAGTGCAGTATGTTTGTGAGTAGAGCCTGTTTTCTCTGTTCCTCAAGGGCAGGTGAGCAGGCTGTACTGTCCAATTGCAGCCACACCTCCATCGTGGCCACAGGAGTGCATCAGGTGAACCCCAGAGGCTGATCAGTTTATAGCCTCCCCATCTCTCACCCTTTGGGAGTACAGAGGGCTCCCTGGTGCTCTGTGTCCTGTAGGCCTGAGGGGGTGAGAGCAGAGGAAGTGGGAGAGGACATAGCTTTGTCCAGGTAGCTAATTGATCTGTTTGCAGTGTCTTCATTTTATGTTCTGTTTTATTAACATGTATTTTCACTAGGAAATCACCCAAGTCCTCCAGGTTTCCAGGTTGATGGGTTTCTCTTATTTTACTTTTAATTTCTCCTTTTTCTAGTTTTCTACAGAATTGTTGCAGTTAATGAACAACCTAAGTCTATATTTCATTTAGGCCCCCATAGTCAAGGCTCAGTCTCAGTCCCGACACGTTTTTTAATTACTCTCCAGTCTTCCACCTGATTGGGGTGTTATACTAGGACACAGGAGCAGGCAAGAAATGCGCTGCCAGGGTTCATGCTGTGCAACCCGCAGAGACTGCATGAGGGAGGCATATGGGCAGCTCTTACACATGCAAAATTATAGGAGTCGGTTCTAACTTAGAAAGGTAGGATGGTCACAATGTGGAAGAGGGGACAGGAAGCTGGGCAGTGGGATGGCTGGTGAGCGTGGTGCTGGCTGAACTGAGGCAGGACAGGGTGGGCAGAGGACCAGGGTGTGAGGAACAGATAGGCGTGGTCAGCATTGTCCTGAGAATGGAGCCAGCATAGGTATGGGAGTTGGTACCTAGAAGGACTGGCCATTTGGATCCCAATAGGAGAGCTCATTCTGCTGAAAAGAGACTATTTGCTAACCTCTGGGTTTATCAGCCATCGAAAGAAGGAAGGAGGAGAGAGCTGGTTGCACGTTAGGCAGCAGCCAATGGGACCACCTCATTGAGTCCCCCCAGCAACCCAGAAGGACCTTTTTTCCCTCTGACAGAGGAGACTGAGGCTCCATTTCTCTGCCTGAAGCCACACAGCTGTGAGGAGGTGGGGCTAGATGCAGACTCTGTGCTGTGGGGCTCAGGCCCTTCCCATAAGGGCCTGGGCTCTACTCTGAGCCACCAGGAAGGTCTGGGCAGGTGAAGCCCCAGGAAGAGGCTGGGCAGAAGCAGACAGGCACTGTGGCCAGGAGCACAGATTCAAACCCCCAGAGGAGCCTGGTCCGTGGCTCAGGGTCTCCATCGTCCTCCTGTCATCTAGAGGTCCTAGTCTCATTCCTGGTCAGGGTTCAGGCTTGGTCCCTGGTATGGGTGTGCGGGAGGCAGCACATTGGTCTTTCTCTCTATTGATGTTCCTGTCTCCCTTCCTCTCTCTCTAAAGTCAGTTAAAACAAAACAAAACAAAACAAAACATGCTGGAGGCAGGGAGTGGGAGTGGTAATGGTGAGATGGCTGGAGTTTGCGGGGTGAGTACATGAAAGAAGGGTTTTAAGCAGAAAAAGAGTCTCTGAAATGTCATGAAGATTCTTCTTGATTCTTTGGTTGAGCACCAAGCTACACTTACATGGATGAGATCCCAGAGGCCTGGAAAGACACAACTGCAGACCTAGCCCTCAGTCTCAGGAATCCCTCCTCAGGGGCCCCGGTGCAGACACTACCTGAAGATGAATTCCCAGGAGAGAGCTGGGACCGGTCATGAGTGCTCTAGAGGCACCTGGGCTTATTTTAAAAGCAAGCCTCAGTCGGACCATGTCTGTCTGAAATTTAATAAGTTGTTGCCAAATGAAGCACAAGATCTATGGAAACCTATCTGGATATGGCTGCCTCAGGAAAAACAGCATGGCATCCAGCACCCAACAAAACACTAGATGTGAAGAAGCCAACATGTGACTGATCGTCAAGAGAAAACAGTGGAAACCAACACAGATGATAAACGACCCGGCATTTAAAAAGTACGTTCAAGTGTTTATAATAAACATAAAAATAAACAAAAATGAAAGAAAAGAAGAATGTATGTGTAAAAAATCTAAAATCCAAAACCTTTTGCCTGTTGATGGACTCAACAGTAAGTTTTGTGTTGTGGAAACAAGAGATTTGTGAGGAGAAAAACCAAGGTGGTGGCATAGGTGAACACCTAAACTGCTGCCTCGCACAACAATTTCAAAACTACAACTAAAAGACAGAACGGACATCATCCGGAACCACAGGAAGGTTGGCTGTGTGGAAATTCTACAACTAGAAAGGAAGAGAGGGGCTCACGGAGACTCAGAGGAGCTGCAAAAAGCTGAGGTATGGAGACGTGTAAGTGGAGAGGACGGGCAGTGGAGGTCCTGGCTGACTTCCTCTAGCTGGAGGGAGACAGAAACTCCCGACTGCACTGAACCCCTTATCCTAAAGCACTGAACCCCAGGTCTGGGTGAGACTCATAAAGGGGGAGTCTGGACAATGAAAAGGGAGGAGTGCACGGAAATTTAGGGGAGCTGCAAAAGGGCAGAGGTCTGGGGGTGCACATGCTACTGTGCACAGAAGACCGACTGCTGATTGTGCTGCTGGCTTTCTCTAGTAGGTGGGAGACAGAGCCTCCCAACTGCACCACTTCTAACTCCACTGAACCCCAGTTTTGGGTGAGACCCTGGGGACCTAAACTCATATGGGTCCCAGAGTACAGGGGAGCCGGAAAGGCAGTGGTCTAGAGGCACATGCACAAGTATGCACAGGGTCAGCTCCAAGGATTACCTTACCACGAGACACGTGAGACCCAGGGGCCTTGAAGGGCAGGGCTGACTGGAAGGCAAGGCAGTCTGCTAAGCCCTGAGACTCCATCCCATCCAAGTACAACAGAGAGGCTTTTGCAGTTTTGCAAGTCTTGTATCATAAAAGCTGACTCCAACATAGAAGTTCTCCTGGCATAGTGAAAATGCAGAGACAAAGGAACAGATCACAAACAAAAGAAATGGAGGAAAACAAACAACTGGATATAAAGTTTAAAACCATGGTTATAAGATTTTTCAATAATTTCCTAGAAAAGATGGATAAATTTAGTGAGACCCAAGAGGAGATGAAAAAGGACCAACTAGAGATGTAAAAGGACCAACTAGAAATTAAACATACAGACTGAAGTAAAAAGTATTCTACAGAGACCTAACAGCAGGTTAGAGGAACGCAAGAATCAAGTCAAAGTTTTGAAATATAAAGAAGCAGAAAACACTCAACTGGAAAAGCAAGAAGAAACAGAATCCAAAAATGTGAAGATAGTGTAAGGAGCTTCTGGGACAACTTTAAGCGTACCAACATCAGAATTATGGGGGTGACAGAAGAAGAGAAAGAGCAAGATACTGAAAACCTATTTGAAGAAATAATGAATGAAAACTTCCTATATCTGGTGAAAGAAATAAACTTATAAGTCCAGGAAGCACACAGAATCCCAAACAAAAGGAATCCAAAGAGGACCACACCAAGACACATCATAATTAAAATGCCAAGAACAAAAGACAAAGAGAGAATATTAAAAGCAGCAAGAGAAAAACAGTTCATTACCTACAAGGGAGCACCAATACGACTGACAGCTGATTTCTCAACAGAAACGATGCAGGCCAGATGGGAGTGGCAAGAAATATTCAACGTGATGAATAGCAAGAACCTATAACCAAGATTACAAAGCTATTCAAAATTGAAGGGTGGATAAAGAACCTCACAGATAAGAAAAAGCTAAAGGAGTTCATCAACACCAAACCAGTATTATATGAAATGCTGAAAGATACTCTTTAAGAAGAGAAAGAAGAAAAGGGTAAAGATAAACATTATGAACAACAAATACATATCTATTGACAAGTGAAACTAAAAATTAAGTGAATTAAAAATCCGATGGACAGAATAAGCTGGTGAATATAATAGAATCAGGAGCACAGAAAGGGAGTGGACTGATAATTCTCAGGGGGAAAAGGGTGAGGAGGATGTAGGAAGAGACTGGACAAAAATTATACACCTATGGATGAGGTCAACGGGAGGGAGGTAAGGGTAGAGGGAGGGGTGGGAGCCTGGTGGAGGGGTGCTATGGGGGAAAAAAAGAGAAACAAATGTAATAAACTGAACAATAAAGATTTATTTAAAAAAAAAAGAGATTTGTGAACTGGGAGACATGGAAACAGCAACTGTCTAAACTATAGCACAGATGAACATGCAAAAAGGCTGCCTCCTCTGCCTCCCAACAGCAATCTCCAAAGGCCTAAGTTTTATCCCCAAGGTTCAGGAGGAGAGGGGAGGTAGGGAATTTCAGAAAGGAGACATGTTTACAGGGGCTGCCCTGCTTGATGTTTCATTCAGGCTGAAGGGAGAGTGAACAGGCCCCCTGTTGGGACTGTCAGCCAGGATTGCAGAGGGCAGGCACACAAGGGGCCTCCCTGTATCCAGAAGCATTGGAAGCAGAGGCAGAGCCGCTATCAGCCAGTGGAGCTGAGGAGCCCCGTGCAGGCGGGCACCAGTGGGCACTAGCCTGTCTGGAGACTGCTGCAGGGGTGGGAGCCTCCCTCGCCCTCTCCCCTTGCTCCCACCACATACCCAGTCCACTCAGGGCACAGACAGCTCTGTTATTAGAAGGGTTTTTATTTTATTGAGACCAAAGTGTCGTTCCTTAGCATCAATGGCCTTTGGTTCATGATTTGCCTTCACACACACATACACACACACACATACACACACACCCACACACACACTGAATGGGACATGCCCGGCCTCAAACCCTGGAGCTGGGTGCCCCTCAGCCAGGAAATGGCTGGCTGCCATTTGTGCAGCTCCCAGCCCCTCCTCTGCAAGCCTGGTTTTCTTGTTTCCCATGACACCTGCACCCAGAAAGCCTGGGGATCAGCCCCTCCCTCCACCCACCCACTGAAGCAGGGCAGCTGACAGGACTGGCAGCAGGGGCCACAGGAACATCACAGGGAGTGCCAGGACCCTACTGCTCCTCCCCGGGCGTGCGGTGGCCTTACTGCCCCCCTCTCACTGCCTGTCTCCCCAGTTACTTTTCTGTCTGAACCCCATAACAAGCCCCGAGGTTCTAGTGTGGGCACTTGGGTAACAATACAGAATCCCAGTGCCCCACTCCACGGGGCCCGCAGGCCAAGCGTTAGCCCCTAGGGACCTCAGCAGGTCTGGTTGGGTGAGGGCGGAAGGGAGGGTGGCCTCGGTGCTGGCAGGGGCGCTGGGAATACCAATAGCACAGGGGCTAGACCTCAAGTCAGAACAGAGTTCATGAGCCACTCCTGCTTCCCAGGTCGCCCTGCTGAGATCGGGCATCAGAAACCCAGAGATGGGCAGAAGGTGGGACATTTGCCAGTAGATCTGCCGCTTCTTTACTTGGGAAGGTCTTGAAGCTCCTGTGAGGTCCTTGCCTGTAACACTGGGTGAAGGAGCCAGCTGGGATGATGCACTTGACCTGCAGTGGGATGAAGAGCTCTGGACATGAACATTAGGGAACACTCTTCGGCCTGTAGTGCTCTTTGCATTGTGTAAAACGTTTTTACAATCTCTTGTACATTTTAAGGCACCTCAATGCTTTTTTGAAATAGAGTAGTGTGGAGTAAACATAAACATTTTTTGTTGTTAGAGGATTTTTTTTCCCATTGCCTTTCAGGGAGTGGAAGGGAGAGAAGAGGAGAGGAGAGGAGAGGAGCAGAGAGAAGAGGAGAGGAGAGAGAGATGGATTAAAGGGGCCACATGCTGACCTGACAAGCTAAGGGGAGGCCTGCATGGCGGTCTTGCAAACTCAGAGACCTAAAGTCACCACAAAGGATGGTCTGAAATTAAACTTCAACTAAATGCAGTGATGGTGGGCAGTTACATCCTAGGCCAGTATCTTCACTGACAAGGTCAACCTTTACCATAACTGAGCCTATCTGTCTTTTTGCATCTATGATAACATACCCTTGACATGTCTGGGTAACTTGTAACTTCCCTTTTTCTGGAGCCCCTGGGCACAACCAAATGTGGTGGGCACCAGGACAGATACCACAAATTCCTTCATTATCATGTTAATTGTTCCTGCACCCACCTAAGTATGTGTCCATCATTTTACTTTTTATCCAATCCCAGGGGTTTCCCACCGCTTTGCTTTATTCCACCTCCTTAATCTATCACCAATGAATTTCAAGTAACCCACCCATGTCCCTCCTTTGATTGCAATGTATAATTACAAATGTAATCTGCCATTCTCTGGAGCATTATCTCAATTCGCTGAGGTTCTGCTTCCCAGCATATGTCAACAGTTTGGCTCAAATAAACTCACAAAAATTCTTTACAGGTTTCAATGTTGTGGTTTTTTTTTTTTTTTTTTTTATGTTAACAGATGTGAGACAGAAACATGGTCTGGTTGCCTCTCTCACTCATCCCTTCACCCTTTTTGGGGTCAGGGAGTGAACCTGCAACCCAGGTTCATGCTCTTGACTGGGAATTGAATCTGTGACTCTTAGGTGCTCAGGCCTATACTCTTACCACTTAACCACACCGGCCAGGGCAAAAGATAGACAAACATTTTTAAAAGCTATAATCTGCTCCCAAACTCTCTCACAATATTCTTGAGCTAATGGCTTACCTAAATAGTATAACAGCCCCATTACAAACACGATTTTCAAAAAGGCCAACCTGTGGACTTTGATACCACAAAACATCAGAAAAAGAGGATGACAATATACAGATGGAGAGTATATGGAAGTAGAGCAATTTTTCTGATATGCTAGAGAATTAGATAATTCTCTGTTCCTAATTTATTTCTCAGTAAAAGGAACTGGCCTCTTTGGAGAAAGAATTGATAAAGCTTTGGGTGAGAGAAGGTACAGGTGAGTTAATGTGCCAGGAAGGAAGTGCATAGAGACTGGTAGAGGCATCCAGGGAATCTACTGACTAACCTCGAGAAATTTAAATATCAAAACAGCCTGCTGCCGAAGCCGGTTTGGCTCAGTGGATAGAGCGTTGGCCTGTGGACTGAAAGGTCCCAGGTTCAATTTTTGTCAAGGGCATGTACATTGGTTGCGGGCACATCCCCAGTAGGGGGTGTGCAGGAGGCGGCTGATCAATGTCTCTCTCTCATCGATGTTTCTAACTCTCTATCCCTCTCCCTTCCTCTCTGTAAAAAATCAATAAAATATATTTAAAAACAAACAAACAAACAACAGCCTGCTTACTATGAATTTTAGCACATTGAACAACAAAAAGTGAACCAATCCACACAAAAAATGAGAGAAGAGAGGGAAAAGTAAAAGTTTCTTTTTCAGAAGACTGTTGGGTGAAAAAAATGTGAAATTAATGATACTATTATAAAATTACTTTTTTAAAATCGTTAATATAATTTATTCAGGCAAGAATTATCATTGGGTTTATAGCATTGAGTGCAAGTTAATTGGGGAACACACTATTAACAAATTCAAAGTATATTTTATTAATGTATAAATCTAGTGGGAGCCACTTTATCAAGTTATCAAACCCTGCATCCCACTTAAAAAAAAAAACTTTATTGTTGAAAGTATTACATAGGTCTTCCTTTCTCCCCATTAACCTCTTCCAGCCGCTCCCCTCCCCACCTCAGGCCCTCACCACCTCATTGTCTGTGTCCAAGGGTGATGCATATATACATACAAGCTCATTGGTAGATCTCTTCCCATCCTGCCTTCCTTCTGAATTTCAACAGTCTGTTCATGCTTCTGTGCCTCTGGGTCTATTTTTGTTCATCAGTTTATTTAGTTCATTAGATTCCACATATGAGTGAGGTCATGTAATACTTATCTTTCTCTGACTGGCTTATTTCACTCAGCATTATACTCTTCAGGTCTCTCTGCTGTTGCAAATGGTATATATCAAAGTTTTGTTTGTTTGTTTTTTATATATTTTTAAACTTTATTTTTAATTTAATTTATTTTAATATTTCTAAGTAATATATTTTTTAATTTAATAAATTTTTATTGTTCAGATTATTACAATTGTTCCTCTTTTTTCACTCCAAAGCTCCCCTCTACCCAGATCCCACTCCACCCTCTGCCCTTACCACATTGTCTTCATCCATAGATGTATGATTTTTGCCCAGTCTCTTCCCGACACCCCCACACCTCTTTCCCCTTGAGAATTGTCAGTCCACTTCCTCTCTATGCCCCTAATTCTATTATATTCATCAGTTTATTCTGTTCATCAGATTTTTTATTCACTTGATTTTTAGATTCACTTGTTAATAGATATATTTTTGTTCTCTATAATTTTTATCTTTACCTTTTTCTTCTTTTTCCTCTTCTTAAAGAATACCTTTCAGCATTTCATATAATACTGGTTTGGCGGTGATGAACTCTTTTAGCTTTTCCTTATCTGTGAAGCTCTTTATCTAACCTTCAATTCTGAATGATAGCTTTGCTAGGTAGAGTAATCTTGGATATAAATTCTTGCTATTCATTATATTTCTTGCCACTCCCATCTGGCCTGCATAGTTTCTATTGAGAAATCAGCTGACAATCATATGGGTATTCCCTTGTAGGTAATTAACTATTTTTCTCTTGCTGTTTTTAATATTCTCTCTTTGTCTTTTGCTCTTGGTATTTTAATTATGATGTGTCTTGGTGTGATCCTCTTTAGATTCCTTTTGTTTGGGGTTCTGTGCATTTCCTGGACTTGTAAGTCTATTTCTTTCACCAGGTGGGGGATGTTTTCTGTCATTATTTCTTCAAATAGGTTTTCAATATTTTGCTCTCTCTCTTCTTTTGCCACCCCCATAATTCTGATGTTGGTACGCTTGAAGTTGTCCCAGAGGCTCCTTACACTATCTTCATATTTTTGCATTCTTTTTGCTTTTTGCTTTTCCAGTTGGGTGTTTTTTGCTTGTTTGTATTTAAAATTTTTGACTTGATTCTTGGGATCTTTTAGTCTGCTGTTGGATCTCTGCATATTATTCTTTATTTCAGTCAGTATATGTTTAATTTCTACTTGGTCCTTTTTCATCTCTAGTTGGATCTTTTCCATCTCTAGTTGGTCCTTTTTCATCTCCTCTTGTGTCTCGCTAACTTTATCAACTTTTTTAGGATATTCTTGAAAAACCTTATAAGCGTGGTTTGAACTCTATATCCAGTCGTTTGTTTTTCTCCATTTCTCTTGTTTGTGATCCCTTCCCTTGTCTCTGCATTTTCACTGTGGTGGGAGAACTTCTGTGTTGGAACTGCAAAAGCCTCTTTGTTGAGCTTGGGATGGGTGGAGTCTCAGAATCCAAAATGGCAGCATAGGTAAACACCTACATTGCTGCCTCGCACAATAATTTCAAAACTACAACTAAAAGACAGAACAGAGATCATCCAGAACCACAGGAAAGCTGGCTGAGGGGAAATTCTACAACTAGAAGGAAAGAGAGGGACTCAGAGACCCAGAGGAGCTGGAAAAAGCTGAGGTACAGAGATGCACGCATGGAGAGAGTGGGTGCCAGAGAACCTGGCTGGCTTTCTCTGGTGGGAGGGAGACGGAGATTCTCAAAGGCATTGAACCCCTTATCCTATGACACTAAACCCAAAATCTAGCTGAAACTCATACGGGGGGAGTTTGGACTGTGAAAAGGGAGAAGTGCACAGAGATTTGGGGGAGCTGCGAAAGGGCAGAAGTCTGGTGGTGCGCTTGGCACTGCCCCCAGAGGACCGACTGCTGATTGTGCTGCTGGTTTCACGAGTGGGTGGGAAACAGACCCTCCCAACTGTGCCACTTCTAACTCCACTAAACCCCAGTTTCGAGCGAAACCTTGGGCACCCAGACTCATATGGTCCCAGAGTGCAGGGGAACCAAAGGGGCAGCAGTCTAGAGGCACTGTGAGAGAGTGTGCACAGAGGAACTGTTCCAACGACTACCCAGTCACGTGAGACTCAGGGGCCGTGGAGAGTGGGGCCCATGGGAAGGCAAGGTGGTCCTTTTTTTTTTCTTTTAAGGTAGGCCTGTAGAGCTATAAACTTAGATCTTAGGACTGCTTTCACTGTGTCCCATAGATTTTGGATTGTTGTGTTTTCATTATCATTTGTTTCCAGGATGTTTTTAATTTCTTCTTTGATCTCTTTGGTAACTCAAGCATTGTTTAATAGCATGGTATTCAGCTCCCAAGTGCTTGATTTTTTTTATTGTTTTTATTGTAGTTTATTTCTAATATTATGCCATTATAATCTGAGAAGATGCCTCATATAACATCAATCTTCTGGAATTTGAAGATATTTTGCCTGTGATCCAATATCTGGTCTATCTTTGAATATATCCCATGTGCATTTGAGAAAAATGTATAATTATTGGCTTTGGAATGAACTGTTGTTTAGATGTCAATTAAGTCCATCTGATCTACTGAGTCATTTAGGATTTCTGTTGCTTTACTGACTTTTTTGTCTAGATGATTTATCCAGTGATGTCAATGGGTATTAGAGTCCTCTACTATGATTGTACAGTGGTACCTTGAGATATGAGTTTAATTCGTTCCGTAACCTTGAGGCGTGGGAAAGTATGAGACGCTCGAGTTGCCGTAAACTGGTGGGTTGTGTGCAACCGGCCAATCCGCGCGATTACTCCTATCTCAAATGTTGCTCATATTTCAAAGCAAAAATCGCTCACTCAAAAATCTCGTATGTTAGGGCGCTCATATCTGGAGGTACCACTATATTGTTGTCAATCTCTTCCTTGATATTGTTGAGGAGGTTTTTTTGTTAATGTATTTGGGTGTGCCTGTGTTGGGTATATATATATGTTTATCAGAGTTATATCCTCTTGTAGTACTGATCCTTTTAGTATTATTAAATGGCCTTCTTTATCGCTTGTTATGGCATTTACTTTGAGGTATATTTTGTGATATATAAATATTGCTACCCCAGCTTTTTTTATTTTTTCATCTCCATTTGCCTGGAAGATATTTTCCCATCCCTTCACTTTCAGTATGTGTGAGTCCCTTGTTCTAAGGTTTGTCTCTTGTAGATAGAAAATGTATGGGTCATATTTCCTTATCCATTCAGCCACTCAATGTTTTTTAATTGGATCATTTAGTCCGTTTATGTTTAAAGTTATTATTGATAGTTGTTTGTAGCTATTTTTATTTTTTGTGCCAGTGTTCTTCCTTCCCTTTTTATTTCATATTTTTATTCCATTTCCTTTAGCATTTTTTGCATCTGTTTGCTTGGTGGTGATAAACTCCCTTAGTATTTATTTATTTATTTATTTATTTATTTATTTATTTATTTTTGATCTGTGAAGCTCCTTATTTCCCTTTCAATTTTTAAAAATATATCTTATTGAATTTTTACAGAGAGGAAGAGAGAGGGATAGAGAGTTAGAAAAGTTGATGAGAGACATCAATCAGCCACCTCCTGCACGCCCTCACTGGGGATGTGCCCGACAACCAAGATACATGCCCTTGACCAGAATCGAACCTGGGACCCTTCAGTCCACAGGCCAATGCTCTATCCACTGAGCCAAACCAATTTGGCTCCCTTTCAATTTTGAATGATAGCCTTGCTGAATGTAATATTCTTGTATTCAAGTCCCTTGCTTTGCAGCACTTTGTAAACTTCCTTCCATTTCTTTCTGTCTGATGTGATTCTATTGAGAAATCATTTGATAATCTAATGGGAGATCCTTTGTACATAATTTTCTGTCTCTCTCTTGCAGCTTTTAAGATTCTCTCTTTGTAAACTTGAAACATGAATCAGAAAGGATATATGCACTCCTATGTTCATAACAGCACAATTCACCATAGCTAAGGCTTTGAAATAGTCTAAATGCCCATCAGCAGATGAATGAATTAAAAAACTGTGGTACATCTACATAATGGAATACTACACTGTGGTAAAAAAGAAGGAGTTCTTACCATTTGTAACAACATGGATGGATCTGGAGACCATTATACTAAGTGAAATAAGCCAGGCAGAGAAAGATAAAATCGCATAATCTCACTCATTTATTGAATATAATGAACAACATAAACTGATGAAGAAAAACAGATACAGAGACAGAGAAACATCTATCAGAATGTCCAACCCTGGGGAAGGTTGAGGATGGTAAAAGGGAGAGATTAACCAAAGGACTTATATGCATGCATATAAGCCTCATCAATGGACACAGACAACAGGGGGATAAGGACATTAATGTGGGATTGGGAGAAATAGGGGAATAAGGACACATATGTAATACCTTAATCAATAAAGAAATTAAAAAAAAACTTCTCTCTTTGTTGTTACAATTACCATTGTAATTATGGCATGTCTTAGTGTGTGTCTTTTTAGGTTCATCTTGTTTGGGACTCTCTGTGCTTGTGTAACATTTTCTTCCCCACATCAGGGGAAGTTTTCTGATGTTATTTCTTCAGATATGTTTTCTAACCCTTGTTCCTCTTCCTGTCATTGTGGCACCCCTATTATTTGTATGTTGTTTCATTTCATGCTGTCCAAACATTCCTTTAGGCTCTTCTACTGTCTTTTAATTTTTTCCCCCAATTGCAGTTCAGTTTGGGTGGGTTTTGCTTCCCTGTCTTCTAATTCATTAATTTGGTCTTCCACTTTTCCTAGTCTACTGCTGAAACTTTCCATAGTGTTTTTTTGGGGGGGGCGGGGAGGGGTAAAAATATATTTTCCCCCACACTGTGTGTTGGCACTAGTGATATATGCATAGATTACCTGGCCACACGCTCCTATCGTAACAGACACTACATTACTGAGCATGTTTGCTAAGTGATTACCTTCATACTTGAAAAAATGATACGCTTCACATCAATACAACTATTTTAGTTAAGAAAAAAAAAGACAAGGCTAACATGCAGCTTACATATACGACAATTTTGCATTAACACTGAAAGTAGATTACAAAAACAGTTTTAGAAACACATTGGTTATTTTCCAATAGCAAAATGACAATGATTACTACAGTTTAAGGCATATCAGCATATTTTAAAATTAAGAAATAGACAAAGTTCTAATGCTGTTCACAGCTTAACTTTCAATTTATTAAAAAAAAATCTCCTTCATACCTACATACAATCTAGACTCTGTAGGTCATAATTTTCTACTTGAGTCATACATACATATTCTGTTAATGGAACCAATACTTCTGGAAGCATAGACTTGACAGTTCCAAACACTTGCAAATGAAAAAGCAGATGGTCTGAATGGATAGTTTTGGTAGGACCACACAGAGACAGTATAATGAGGGAGGTAACAGCTGAAAAACTGGATCAAACTGTATCTGAAACACATGCATTTGTCAAGGAAGTGAGGAAACCACATCCATTTGTTCAAGGTGCACAGATGTGAAGAATATTTTTATTGCTGGTGAGATTGCAAAGCAGAGGACCAAGTAAGTAGCCTGTGCCCAGCTTTACATTAAATATCTCCTTTGGAAGTGCCTTTTCTGGACAGAACCCTGACCAATTAATAAAGAGCCAAAGCTGGAAAACACAGTCTGACCTCCCAATAAATTCTCATAAATGTTTCCCTACTGCATGCACAACTGCTATGGTACCTAAGTCCAGGAGAGGCATGAGGTTGACCATTATGGTTGAACACAAGATGTGGGGAGGGGCCAGCTGGAGCCCTCTGGCTTAAAAAAAAAAACAGAGGTGATCACTGCCAACAGTTGGCACAAGGGCCAGGCCATTCAAGCAAGATCACAAAAAATTAAACAGCCGTAGAGGCAGCCTAGCATAAGCACTGTTTCCTCTTGATTTTCTCCAGTGGAAGGTGGTAGTTTCTCATTCTAACTGTATTTACATAGAACCAAGGGCCCTCTCTAATATCTGCTGACACCCACAGTGCAGTGTGGTGGTGGTGGGGCTAGTAATTTCTGAATTCCATATTGATATAAAAGAAAAATGGAATTTATGTGTTTCTCATGAAAAAGATATAAAATTGGCCATTTTAAATACAGTGAGCTTTTATTTTTATACCAAAAGCTTCTCAAACAATTACCTCCTTTTCCCTCTCCAAAAAGAAAAATCCACTTATCCCATATGTTTCTCTAATTTAAAAAAAATATATTTTATTGATTTTTTTTACAGAGAGGAAGGGAGAGGGCTAGAGAGTTAGAAACAACAATGAGAGAGAGACATCGATCAGCCACCTCCTGCATGCTCCCTATTGGGGATGTGCCCGAAACCAGGATACATTGCCTTGCCCGGAATCGAACCTAGGACCTTTTGGTCAACAGGCCGACGCTCCATCCACTGAGCCAAACTGGTTTTGGCTGTTTCTCTAATTTTAAAGTAAAAAATCTCACAGGTTTGCTACTACTGTACTTACATGCAAAGGTGAAAGCACATCCAATTAGATTGGAGGGTATCATTTACTCTGTGCAGAGCCAAGGATTACTGTGAAAAAAGGCACAGATACAGAAAGAAGGACAGCAATAACAAGCTAAACAGGACCAGGGAGCAAGGGTAGGAGAAAGATCAGAAGCAACGCATTTTTAAAAAGCTTCTATAGTTTATATATTTCTTTTTTTATTATTCTCTGATTCTCCATATGATTTATCTTACTGTGAAAATTTTAATAGGAAAAACATCATCAATAATCTTGGAATCAAAGTCAGCTGGATACCTTTCAAGGTTAGGCTCGCTTTAAAGTGATGCATTTTGAGAATTTAGAAGTGTATTTTCTGTTACAAAGCACAAAAATGCTCACACAAGCAGCAGATGGGACAAGCATATAATACAAGGATTCAAGCTCTTGTCTGGTGCAAGCATTCAGCCCGTGGTTAGAATCAGCAAGCCATCCAATAGCCGCTGCTCCACAGCCAACATCACACTAGAATTGTTAAAAAAAAAAAAAAAAGACAAAACCAGAAACCTTGGCCCAGTTACTCTGAAACTTGTCTCAATACCACTAATGCTGCTCCTAGTTTGCAGTTTCTGTCCCAACTTAGTGCTTCAATGAAACTGATTTCTTAACTTGGTCTAATTAAGCTAAATCAGTTCATAGAAGACCATTCTTTTCCTCTAAGAGTATGGTTGAGGACCAAGAGAAGAGAATATAGAGACTTAATAATGTGTGTGTGTGTGTGTGTGTGTGTGTGTGTGTGTGTGTGTGTGTGTGTGTCAGGGGAGGGGCAGTGTATTCTATGATATTTATGTAGGACTAGTAAGTCCAGAAGGAAAATGCAGAAGGAAATAAAGCATCAGGTTTATGAGAAATGCAGTCTTTAATGTAAGAAACAGGAAACTATAGAGTTAGAGGGAAAGCTGGTAGGATCTTGTTACTGGAAGGGGGTAAATGAAGATGAAAGAATAATCCTTATAAAGGAACAGTATGGAAAAAAGACTTCATATGCCCATTTTTATGCAACAATGGGGGTTAGCCTATGTCATGGCATATGGGTTAGTCCTAACCTTCATTGATTGGCATGAAGAGGGAGGTGAGCTAGTTGTGAAGGGAAAGGTGAAGAAATTCCTTCAAGACAATTGGATTTGAAAGACCAACTGTAATATTGTTTCTTCCCTTTGTTACCAAATAGCAAAAGGACCCTATGCAAGGAGATTGGAGGTGGAGTTGAATTTCTTCTTTTTTTGACTTGTGGGTTTATGTTATGTTCCTTCCCATTTCTACCTGAAATTGACAACTTACCCTCAAATTTGTGCTGCAGATGATACACAATTTGCAACACACTTTTTCCTTGAAGGATTTCTGAAAATTTTCTTCTCATGATTACTGAAAAATGTTATTGGAGGTACCGAATCCCTGCCATCAGTCTGAGATCTTCCTCTCAACCCACTGAGAGCAGATTTTGGTGTTTCTGGAAGATTGCTAATTCTAAGTAGTAAGGAGGCTGTGGCAAGCCCATCATCCTTAGTAGCTTCTTCTAAGCAATGTTGCTTTATCCAACTTTTGAGATTGCTGATTATGAAACAATGATTATGTTCATTTTTATCAGTGTAGGCTTACAGTTCAACTTGGCCAGAATTTGAGAGATAGGGGTTCAGACACATTTTTAAAACTATAAGCAGAGATAGTTTGTCTGAACAGATCCACAACCCAGACCAAATAATGTTATTATAATAATGAGCAATCCATGCAAGTGTAAAATCACATACAGCTTACCCACCAGCCTGCCTACGTGCAAATCTATCTTGGGTTTAGGGTGCGTGTGCGGAAGAGACAGAGTGAATTCAGGGCTTTTGCCATCATGAATAATTAAAACAGTAAGTTGTCATGGATATTCAGGTTTATGGTTCAGCTGTGGAGGAGGTGCGTTTTCCTGTCAGGTGAACATGTAACAATTTACCCTCCTTCCCTCCTTCCAAAGCAACATACAAGTAGCAGGCATGTTTCCTGCTGCCACTCAGAACAGGCATGAAAGGCAACTCATTTACTTCCAGAGGCAAAGTCCAGCAGCATAGAGCTTTTGCTGTCATTCCCTGGTTCTATCACTTTCCAGCACTCAACAACATTCAGCAAAGTGAGTTAAAAAGTTATTGGTATCTGGGGAAGGGTAAAAAAAAAAAAAAGACACAGATGGCAGTGATACAATATTACTGCAAAAGCAGGTGAATGCAGGACCATTCTTGGCTTGCCAGGCTTTATGTGAAACTTGCATTTTTCTTATCCTTGTCTTTCTTGGTTTGCTGGGCCCCAGATTGCCAGGCCTGGGTCTGCAGCAGCTGGGCAGCCACCTTCTTCCGGAAGTTGTTCACCTCATCCTCCAGCTCCTTCTTCTTATCTTCCACTTTCTTCTTCTCTTCTTGGTGTGTCTGCTTCAGGAGGTCAAACTTCTCGCATTGTGGTTACCTCTTTCCACGTCCCGCGTGGTTCAGGGTTCCCGGGTCAGGGTTCGGGTTCTGAAGGAGGCCGCACGCAAACGAAATAAGAGACTAGAAAATATTAATTTGGCGATATTGGGGGGCCAGGCGGGAGCATTCCTCTAGTGGGAAGGACTACCATTTTGCTCTGGCCTTTTTCTCCCTTTTATTAAGGCTTTGGGACACACCCCTAGCCTTTAGGCAGGAAATAACAGAAATTAACATGATACAAACAGATAGTTTCGACTAAACAATGAGTAATCAGCTCTGACCTTTCAGAGCAATTAAGGTCGGCCAGCCTTCTGGCTTCCTGTTTACATCCACCTAGTGAGAACAATTACATCCACCTGGTGAGAACAATATTTGGTCTCCGACATCTCCCCCGTTTTCTTTCCTCTAAAAAATCTTGCACCTACAGACTAGAAATAAATATTAAGAACAAAAAAATAAGACAAGCAACAATGGCTACGCTAAGAGGTAATTGAGTAAGTCTATAGTATCTTTCTTTCTGGACCAACAGTCCTTTAAGTCCCAGTTTCAATGTCCAATAGTTTTTTGAATGTACGTATTAGCAATGATATTTTAGTTCTGGATGGTGGACAAATGGTGGCAATGCAGGTCCGACCCTCTCTGGTTTGGTCCTGGGCAATCTGCATCGATGTACAGCTGCTGACTGTTAGGATGGCAAGGTGTCATCAGTATCTTCCATCTCTGGACTGCTTCTCCTCTCGTCTTCATAGCTGGAGCATTCTCTGTTGTAGGATTTCACATGGTCTTGGAGCTGTTTTTCTGAAAATATATAAACATTCTCGACCAAAAGTTAGTAAAGGATTTTTTTTTCTATAAATTTGACTTTGAACCCTTTTTATTTTTGACCAAATGATTTTCCTTTGACTTATTTTAATACTATATATGTTTTTCATGGGTATCTTGCTGTTAAGTAAAAAATTTTTTAGATGTAATTTGCTTACAGGATGCTTTTTCCTTACATAATATTACTGTACTATCCCCCCTTTTTTATGTAATTATGAGGCTTTTGGAAAATTTTTATAATGCAAATATGACTGCTTTATGTTTATTGCATGTTGAGTAATTTTACCATGCAATGAACTACCAATAGAAATATAAGTTTATACTTTAGGAACAACTGTTTTCCAGTACAATTAAATTTTAATATTCACATATTTCAATTAACCAATTAAATTAATTTGAAAATATAACTACTATTTTATTATTAAATTTAATATTCTAACAACAATCTTAGTTTTATCCTGTAAATATTAGTGGAAAGGATTATTTGCATCTTGAGTAGGCCCTGAGCATTCCTGGTGTTAAGTTGGATTTAGAATATAGGGCAACTGTCAGCCAAGTCTGTCTGTTGCTGGGTCCTGATCTGAGCTGCACCAAATCTCCATCTGTCATCTGTGTCCCGAACGGAGCTGGGCCAAGTCTCTGTCTTGTCACCTGGGTCACGATCTGAGCTGAGAGTGGGAAGTGAAGCAGCCATGGGGCAGGAAACCTCCCTCAGAAGGGGCGAAGGTTCAAGCCCCTGCAATGTTGGGGGGTGAGGATCTATGCCTCACCTCTGTTGATCCCCAAGTTTTTCCTGATGGCCCCTATGCGACTGTGCCTGTCTTAGGTCAGGAACTACCATACGGTACCAACCCACCTTACCCGTCATTGGAAAGCAGGGCGGCATAAGGCCCAGTTCCTGGCTTAGGCAGTGGTCGGTGTCACTTATAAGTTCCAGTTGCCCGTCTCTGGCTAACCAGCCATCTTCCGGGGCCAAGCAGGTTGATGTGAGGTTCAGTTCCGTCTCCTTGGTAGCCAATGTCCTTGTGGCCTCCACGCCCAGTACCTGCCTTGGGATCCCCTCGCCTGCTGGCAGGGTCCCGGCACTGATCACATATCTTGGGGAACCCAGGTTTCTTCTCCAGGAAGGCCCCAGCTCACACCACTGGGTGAGAGACAGATTCATGAACCAGCCAATACGAGGCTTCAACCTCAGCATGAACAGAAAGCTTAGGCGACAGCTGTGGGTCTCTCTTAACAAAAAGAGCAAGAAAAGCCAATATAAAATGCTCAAGTGCCTTCTCACTGCCTTAATTCCTTTTATGTTATTTATTTATTTATTTTTTAAATTGCTACCAAATATTCAGAGAATTAGATTGTAAGTTTGTTTGGGATATTTGTCAAAAAATTATAATGATATTGTAGAATAATATTATGTAAGGAAATTCTTTTGTGTCTAGGCCATGGCAATTCAATTTCAAACTGGCTATCAATTTCCTTTTTGTATAGACAAGATCTTAGTTACTTTATTAGAATACTTAATCAAGTTGCTTACAAAAATATTTGCTCTTTATTTAGCTAAAAACTTTGATTTTTATTTAAAAAGCTAATTTATTAATTAAAGTAGGTATCTCAATTTTAAAGCAAAAGAAATTTAGTAAATGTTTATGTCTGATTCACAAGCCACAAATGTTGCCCCGCCTCTACCTTAAGAATACAGGTGACTTTGGGCTTTTTGTCATTTTAAATTCTAATGTTGGAATT